>JAQFXZ010000325.1:0-21659 GCA_034694025.1 Ceratophysella scotica | reverse complement strand
TGCTTTATCAACAGCGCGATAGAACAATTTCGCTGTGACCTTCCTCGAAACTGAATTGTAGAAATCTATAGAAATCAGCTTGGTAATACTAGAATATGTGCTATTCCACTTCATGGTGGTTTTAATTCATTAAGCTTAACAATAATAATGAATAATAATATTATAATATAAATACTTGCTTTGTGCCTTTGTTAAGAAGTCTATTAGAAGCTTGCTTCCATGGATGTTTGGATCTGTTTTTGTATTCTTCGGTTATTCCGCTATGCCTGTGTGTATCGGTTACTATCGTTTATTCGCTCCTCATCTCATCCTCACTGGTGCATGACAGGATATTTGCTACGTCGGCATTTCCTCGCGTTCTTTTTTACTCATTCAAAACGGTGACATTCGTCATAGCGACAGTTGCGTTTGTTGTAGTGCTCTGTGCGCGCAGCATTGGGCATTGATATATTCTACCGCCAGCATTCTATAGGGGTTTACACCGTTTATTTGATTTCTGCGGCACCATTCCTAATTTGAACTCAGTATTAGATAAAACTATAATTCATAAATAATAGAATGAAATACCAGCTAACAAGTAAGCAATTTTAGCTCGGAAGCCATTGATGGTTTTTCAAAGCAATCTCGTCTTAGTTCAATACAGGCCCCACTCCTGTATTCCAGCTTCATACCTCCACAAGTCTTTTTTAAACGCCTTTTTCAAGTTTCGCTCAGACAATATCAGTTCACTAATTTCACCATAATTTATTTCCCTCAGTGAACAGAACAAAATTAAGTTTGTATATTTTGGGGTTTCGTGCATATTTGCATTTTATATTAATACATGTTTTGAACATGTTTTGTAGCTTTTCGTTAAAAACCTGCAAAAATAGCATTATTGAAAATTGAAATTGGTAGATAATTTAAACTATAGTAAGTAACAAGAAAATATTATATTAGAATTGAATTTTGTGTCAATGTGTGCGTATGTTGTGTTACATCATGATTTATATTGGACACCTTTAAAACACAAAGGATAGCAAGGTACACAAGCTGCTAATTGCAACGTAAGATTCGAGATGCGAGTGTTTTACATCTGTTTCAACTTTTGATTCAGGGGGAAAATGCAAATTTTGACCGACTTTCGGTTTTTGGGTCAACCAGCGGTCACGGGGGGTCAAACAAAGGTCAAAATAGCTTTGAATTGAACGGAAGTGTTATTCCATTTCAATTTCCGATTCGGAGGGAAAAGTCAACTTTTGACCGGTTCTCGGTTTTCGGGTCACTTAGGGGTCACGGGTCAACCGATCGGGGTCAACAATACTTTATTAGCTTTTTCGGGTCAGTACGAAGCTTTTGACACCTCAACTGACCCTGCAGCACTTCCCGGTGTCGAGAAAATCGCGAACAGACGGACGGACGGACGGACGGACGGACGGATGGAAACTGCAAAATATATAAGAGATATCTCGAATTTCTGAACATACGATATCTATTTCACCTGATCTGAACCTGTTGCATTGGTAATGGGAGACCAGTTCCATAGATTCATGATTTTAGCATTATTTGCTTGGGAATTTGGTTGCTTTGCTTGTAATTTTATTTGCTTTTGCATGAACTTCTCTTCCTACTGCAATAAAAGTGCTACGATTTATGATTATGATTAGATTTGATTAGTTTCTAGATTTTAGTTTTTGGGTCACCCAGGGGTCACGGGGAGTCAAACAAAGGTCATAATAGCTTTGAATTGAACGAAAGTGTTGATCCATTTCAATTTCCGATTCGGAGGGAAAAGTCAACTTTTGACCGATTCTCGGGTTTCGGGTCACTTAGGGGTCACGGGGTCAACCGATAGGGGTTAACAATACTTCATTAGCCTACCCGAGTCAGTACGAAGCTTTTGACACCTCAACTAACCCTGCAGCACTTCCCGGTGTCGAGTTAATCGCGAACAGACGGACGGACGGATGGAAACTGCAAAATATATATGAGATATCCCAATATTCTGGCACGGTGACGGAGGCGGTCAGCCAGAAAAAGTGTTTCCTTTCTGATATCCTTAAGTCAATCCTACCCGCGCAATAATTGCAGTTGCAAGCTACTGAGCTAATATCTAAAAATCTAATATTATTGTTCCATAATAAATATTATATGGAACACGGACCAAATTGCCTGAGTTTAATTATAAGTCGAAGCGATTTGTCGTATATATTTCATTAAAAGCAGAAATTTCGTTCCCGTATGAACTTTACTTCACTTAGAAGGTATTTCTAAGTCGGCCATCATTTTCTCAATCGGACAACGGAAATCTTAAGTCGGCCATGGCCGACTTGGCCGATTCCTAGAACCGCCACTGCCTGTGCTGAGCATGGGTTGCGCATAACTGAGGCAAAGGTAACATAGTTAAGGCTGTGCGTGCTTATATTGTTCACATGAGACGCATGCGATACGGAGACGAGTTTCCTAAATACATCATATCATAGGCGACTGAAGGGTCCTGAGAATGCACCGCAATAGGTACTGTTGTGGAGCCGGAAACCTTGATCTGCTAAAGCACTCAATGTATGCGTTTTCACTGCTTCAATTATGTCCAAATTTAAAATCCGAGTGGTTCACCTGATCAGAACATTAGTTGGTCTGTAGTGAGAGAGCGGGAAAGTTTATATTACAAATACAGAGGAAGAACAAAAGAACGAAACGAGAGGTATCACTCTCATTCTTCACCACACAAACAACGAACTCACTTCATTATTTACCATTCACCATTCCCCACCACCGCCTTCACCGAATCCCTCCCAGTCAGCCGACGGGAAATCTAGTTTCTTTAATCTTTCTGAAGATAATTTTATAATTCTGTTACTTTAATACCCCGCCCAAGGGCTTACGATTCGTCCTCTGAGGCACCAGTGTTGAATTAAAGTATAAGTTTCAAAATCATGAAGGTCAAAGGCAGAAAGAGGTGGTCTACTAAGAAGAAGTCCAGCGTGAACCCCAAGACACAGACAAATGGTAGGTTAAATGTGAAAACTATAAATGCTACATACTTTGGCCAAGCATGGTATCGTTTTCGATCTGTGTTTAACTTATTCAATATGGAATTAGCAGCGCTAAGCAGGATACACGGTAAATGCACCTGTAAAATACATTTTTCTACTACAGCATTGTATTTTGTATTTGATAAAAAATAATGCTCAAGATGCACAGATGCAAAATGCGTAAAATACGCGTTTCATAAGATAAGATACAAAGTACAAGACAAATTTGGTTGTGTTTGAAGCGTGAAAATACTACTTTGAGACTCTCGCATGCCCCTCGCACTACAAAATACGTTTATTTTGCGTAGCACCTAGCTCTGAATATGATATTCATATTGAAAGTTGATTGAAACGTAACGCTGATATTTACATCATGGCTCCAAACGTATGTTGCCTGATAGTATGTGGGTATAACCCTCGCAAAGGGCCTGTGTAGAATCGATTATGCAACATTTGGGCGTGCGGTACGACACTTAGGCGGGGACTATTAGACGGACGACAATTGGGTGTCGCGGTTGCAACAATTGGGCGGACGACAGTTCTCGGCGCTCTTATACCCTCCGAGAGCATTACAGTGTCAGTTATCTCAGAGACCAGGGAAGCCTAGGGCGTAGGCCCAATTTCGTTCGGAATGTCGAGGAATTTAGAATCGGTCTATACTGTAGACTGGAGAGCTTGAAAATTCCTATCTATGATCCAGAAAATATTTCTAAATATTGAACAGGTATTTAGTTTAATTAATCCTAACTCGCATGATGTCGCAGGTTCACACGAGAGCAAAGAATCCCATCCCCAAGACGTGGAACTTGAGATTGTTCCTGTAAAGCGAAGACGACTGAATCGTCGAGGTGGCGGTGATGAAGCACCACCTACCACTACGCCCAAATGGATTGGAAGAAATGGAAAGGTTTTTGGTCCCAGAGATTCCTACGCGAACTTGGGATTTGACAAAATAAAGTTAGAAGAAGATTATATTCCGCTACAAGCGGAAGTAAAGGTCGAGCCTTCGGATCATGCTACTATTTGTGTTGAAACAATACCTGAAAGTGGACAGCCGGATGTTGTCCTGAATCACCAAAAAGTGGAGGTTGAGTCCGAAGGGGAATTGCAGAGTGGAGAGTCTTTCGATGCACACACTTCCGGAACTCAATTTCAGGATTCTGAAACGGATGCGGCCATTGACGCCGGACAGCGTTCACTCTCTGACGTTGCCAATCCTTCTACATCAAATTTCTCGCCACAGGTAAATATCGACTCTATAACCTATGGAATTACGCATTTAAGATCACCTTAATGAATAAAAAAACTCGCTGATTTAGATATTTACTAAAAATAAGTCTTATCAATGTTCCAGAAGTTATTTTTTAATTTGCATAGTATTGTAGTAGACGCTTTACTCGCTTTCGCCCTTCTCTCGTTTTGTCCAATTCGTTATATCCCGATTGTTGACAAACCACCTTGACCTTTTTTTTGAACTGATTGGTTCCGGTTAAAAAGTTGAACGTAATAAACATAATTACCATTCAACTGCTAAAGCGTATTTTATTTCCTATACGGTAGAAAGCTACAATTTCACCACAACAGCGTAGTCTAAATGACTTCCTTTTTTGTTGAATATGAAAGAAAGACTAAAATTTGGTGCTGGTCCAGTACGCTTCTGCGCATTCATTTGGCACGGACCTGGCGCTTGTTTAGCGTATTTTCCTACGACAAAATGTACAGTGAGCGAACAACAGAACAAACGGTCCAGGTTACTTTCAGGTCGGACTACATCCCTCGGTTTTACGTAAAGAATGATGTTGCGTTTTTCCTTAGTTTCGCTATTTACCACCTCACATTAATATTGAATTCGAAATACCGATTAAAGTCAGACTATGGGTCGAATCTTCTTGGCACCCAATAAAAGGTTGTTCAGGATGCACTAAGGAATAACTCTGACAAGCTTAAGCCGAATCCATCTTCTGACTAAGGGTCGAATCTTCTTGGCGCCTATTTAAAGGTTCTCCAAAATGATTATGGAACAAGTCTGCCAAGTTTCAGCCAAACTCATCTGATTACCACGGCGCCATGTATCTAGTGCGATGTCCTTTGGCAAAAATATGTACAGGAAAAGATTTGGATGTTTTTTTAAATGCATTTTTTTTTACTAAAACTGTAATTAAAACTCTTCATTTAGATATTTTTACACAATTTTTTGCTTCAATGTAACTTATATAGTAATGTACCTGTGGTGAAAGTTTCAGCTCAATTCATTTACGTTTCTAAGTTCTACAGCTTTTCAAGCACACCTACTACTACTGAAATGACCCTCGTAATTGTTCGCCAAAAATTGTAAAGCTATGAACTATTCAGATTTCAGTCACCCCCCATTGAATTGCAGCAATCAATTTGGCACACTAGACTAGGACTAATCGCTATCATGAACTGTCGCGCAATATATTCTCGTGTAACTTACCAAGAGAGATAGCCCATAGTCCCGTGTGATTACGTTAGGTGAGATGGCGCGCCCCATATGGGGCGGAAGAGAGCACCCCATCTGAATCTCTGCCGAATAGGTAAAACTCAACCGATTTTTATTTTCATTTCAGGAACAGTCAGGTTTGCTGAAGGTGCTACAAAGTGCGGTGGCCGGAATCCATTTGATCGCCAAGAAGCTGGATGATTTTTCCAAGAACAGAGCAAGCGTAGTTGCAGCTGCTCGGAACAACACTGAGCAACCGGGCAACCCTACTCCGGCTACTGCTATCCCAGTCCCAAGCAAATCCTTGCACTTTTGCAGCACTTGTGGCATAAGTTTTGTTCGAAAGGACACACTTAAACGCCACGAAAATACGTCTCTCACGCACCGTGCCAAGGAAATTGAAAAAGCTCGCGACCAGTCGGAATCAGCAAATACCGACCAACGAGCGGGACGTTGAAAATTTCCTAATTGCTAGATTAATTGTACTTCATCGAGCCACTATTGATTATTCTTAGTCATTTTTTAAAAATAAATTCCTAAGGTGTACAAAACATCCCGCAGGGGCTCGTTGATTCTTAAGTTTAGGATCACTTATCAGACTGGCGGAATAATCTACTATGCTTTTTTTCACTATCACATAATTAATCATATCTGTCATGTATTCAGAAGGTGCCAGGCGTATTTGTAAAAGTTTTGATAAATATGGAAATTTGGAATCCGCAAGATAGCTGGTTGAAGTTATAAAATCAAACATTAATAAATAAATATTCAAATGTTCGTCAAGCCGCAATCGGACTGGGTCAATCGGGTAGTATTGAGTATAGTTAGCTAATGATAACTACGAGTGCTATCATGATTTGGCTCATGCGTAGAATCCTTGATGATTGATGACAGGAAATTTTGGGAGGGAATGTTCTTCCGCCAATGCCTAACCAACAGAACTGAAAATGTATCCTAGTAGTATTGGGTAAGGGCATGCGAGAGTCTGAAAGCCTTCAACAGAGCTACTACTGCTGCCACTCCAGAGAGTGTAGGCGGTGGTGGTTAAGATGGTGGAAGATTGGAGTACTCTGATTCCTCAAGAAGAATGGTAATCTATTCATGCCGACTATCAGACCGATTCATATACACGCTGCTGCATAACTCCCGGGTACATACTTACACTCGGATGCGGATAAACAAAAAACCGGGTATTTTGTGAAGGTTGCATCTCGAAATTTTATTTAGCCCTTGTAAGACTCCTTAGCTCTGATGGAGTCTCCAGACACGTCAAACGTAGATATGACCAAATTAGTTTTTTGTCAACATTTTAATTATGTTTTAAAAATATCATAAACCCTTTCTTTTTTTTTTTCAAAAAAACTTGAAAATTGGGCAAACCCATATGCGAATAAGTTTATTCATGCAAATTTTCAGACCGATTCACCTACAGGCGGCTTCAGCATTTCCGGGGAACTTCTCCACGAAAGTATCATTTTGGATACTTTAACATGCCGTCCCTGCCTTCGGCGGCAACCTAAAATTTTTATTTTTTAGATTTTGTATGTTTACCTGGGGTTAATCAAATGGTGAAAATTTCAGCCCGATTTTGGGAAACATTAATGGACTCGAAAAATTAATGGTCGAAATAGCTAAGTGAGCCAGTCTTATGTGTGGCTCGTGTTACGTGTGGACTCTGACCGCTCATGCCTGGCGAGAGGGTGGTCGTGTGTTGACAGGAAATTTTGTGAGCGAATGTTCTTCAGCCAATGTCTTAACCAACAGAACTGAAAAAGTATCCTGTAGTATTGGTTGAGGGCATGCGCGAGTCGGAAAGTCTCCAACTGAGCTACTACTACTGACACTGAGGAGAGTTGGGGTGGCAATAGTGGTGGATTGGAGTCCTCTGCTATTCCTCCTATGCGTTGCTCGTGTTACCTGTAGACTCTGACCGCTCATGTCTGGCGAGAAGGTGTTCGTGTGGTGACCAAAAAGTTTTTGGAGGTAATGTTTTTCAGCGATTGCTTAACTAACAGAATTGAAAATGTATCCCAGTAGTATTGGTTGAGGGCATGCGAGAGTCGGAAAGCCTTCAATTGAGCTACTACTGCTGCTACTGAGGAGAGTGCAGGTGGTGATGGTGGTGGATTGGAGTCATCCTCTATTCGTGTTATGTGTGGCTCGTGTTACGTGTAGACTCTGACCGCTCATGTCTGGCTATCGGGTGGTTTTGTGGTATACTCTGGACTCTGGCCGATCATGTGTGGCTACCCAGTGACCGTCTGGTGGTAAAGTGTACTAGAGATACGCGGCTCTCTTCTGGGTACGGTTTGGATAAATGTAAGAACTATTCTTTATTCAAAAGATTCTTGAGTGTATTCGGGTTGTGACAGGAAATTTTGGTCGCCAATACTGCTTTAGAATGTTCATTAGCCAACGCCATAAACAACGGAACTAAAAAATATATCTTAGTAGTATTCGTTGAGGGCATGCGGGAATCGGAAAGCCTCCAACTGAGCTACTACTGAGGAGAGTGGAGGTGGCGATGGTGGATATAGTGGTGGATTGGATTCCTCTGCTATTCCTCCTGCGTTTGGATTCTGACCGCTCATGTCTGGCGAGGGGGTTGTGGTGTGGTGACAGGTAATTTTGGGAGGAAATGTTCTTGAGGAAATGTCTTAAACAACAGAACTGAAAATGTATCCCAGTAGTTAAGGGCATGCGAAAGTCGGAATGCCTCCAATTAAGCTACTACTGTTGCCACTGAGAAGAGTGGAGGTGGTGTTAGGCCTTTCAGCCTAACTGTCTCATCCTTCCCCATCTCCATCACTTCACCTATCTCCTCGCGCCAACTGGCAGAAGATCTCACTCAGCCAGAAGCCCTAAGTCCTGGCCTTCCTCTCCAGCTTGCCCAGACTAGGCTTCTTCCTCAGTCAGCTCCAGGATCTTCTCCAGCCAACAACACTCCCAGCTGCTCGGCCTGTCTGCCTCACTTCTGTGGCTTCCGTCCCGTTCTGCCTGCCTGCTGTCTGTGACACGACCTGACACCGGAATCCCCGTTACCCGTGACCCCCGATACCCCATAGCTACATCATCCCTTACAGTGGTAATGGCGGTGATGGTGGTAGATTGGAGTCATCAGCTATTCGTGTTATTTGTGGCTTATGTTGTGGGCTCTGAGCGCTCATGTATGGCAAGTCAATGATCGTGTGGTGGTGAAGTGTACTCAAGCCACATGGCTCTCTTCAGGGTACGGTTTGAATGAATGTAGTAAATGTTCTTTGTTTAGGAGGTTCTCGAGCTGGTTCATGTTGTGGCAGGAAGCTTTGGGAAGGAAAGTTTTTCAGCAATTGCTTAACCAACAGAACTGAAAATTTATCCCTGAAGTATTGGTTGAGGGCATGCGAAAGTCGGAAAGTCTCGAGTTGATTTTTTTAATTCAATGAAATATTGAATTTGATTTGTTGGGTGATGAACTCATGGAAACGAGTTCAATTTTGTTTTTCTCGTACCTACAAAAGTAGAAGCAAAACAATACTAATAAATTTTATACCTAACGTAAGCGTTCTTTCTGAGCAAAGGAGGTGTAAAATTGGTACTTTACTGTCTTTATTGATTTAGATATATTGACAGAATTTTGCGCGAAATTATTTTTAACTAGCATGTAGTCTGACTATTTTTATAAATTTTTCATCGCTTAGCCGTTTTTTCAAACGTGCATAAAGGCTTAAGCCACGTAGAGCATTCGAAGCACATCCGAATTTTGTCGGACTGGAGAGCTGAAAACTGATAAGTTCTCTGGCCTAATCCGCAGCGGAGAGTCCTTTTAGCTCTCCGTATAGCAGAGAATGGACTTCTGCATACGAAGTTTTTCTATTCTTGTCATGAACACACATTAAATTATTTATATGATTATTTATATGATTTTTATGATTTCCACAATGCGGAAAAGAAAGCTGCTATATAGGTGTAGGCCAATAACATGTGTTTATGTAAATCCAGCTTTCCACCATAAAAACAATTCCGGATGCGGAAAGCCCAAACAAGATGAGGTAAACACAATGAAAACCATTGACTTTCGAGACAGTGCAATTGGAACGGATGCATTCAACTCATCCTTTCTCATCGTTATTTGTCCTTCACGTTCCCGAAGCCAATGGAACCAGAATTTGTAAATCCCGCTAGCAACCAGTTTGTCCATGCGTTGCTTCTGTGGAGTGTGATCAATTCTGCTTAACTGCCAGTGACGTGGCTTAGCAAGAATATTGTCATTTCCTATGTAGAACAAGGTTCCTTAGTTTTTCTTTTTAGACCAAAAAGGTCCTATGGGATGATCCTGTCCGTCCGTCCGTCCGTCACGTTTTTTTTGCAATAGGAGCAAGCTACGGTATCTAAATCTGTTTCACAAGAAGATGAAGCGCGCGAACAGCAGATCATATGTCCTACGGGGTTAACGCTGCATTTGAGAGGCGTTAAAGACAAATTGACTATGACAGGATAAAATAGGGTTGTATCGATGGCAAATCGAGTATGTTACCGTTCGTGGAACAAAGCGAAGCAACAGATTTTAACATCAAGTTTGATATATTGGTTTTACGTACAGGCATATTTGAAGCGGTTCATTGGTTCGTAGGTTCTTCTCAGCCAGTTTTTTAAACTAACATTTGCTTCATCAGTTCACTTGGTATATTGGTTTAACATACAGGCATATTTGAAGCGGTTCATTTTTTCCTAAGTGTTTCTCAGCCAATTGTTTAATCTAACATTTGTTTCATCAGTTCAATTGGTATATTTGTTTTACATACAGGCATATTTGAATAGGTTCATTTGTTCTTAGGAATTTCTCAACCAAAAGGTAAAACTAACATTTGCTTCATTAGTTACTTGGTATATTGGTGTTACATAAAGGCATATCTGAAACAGTTCGTTGGTTCGTATACATATTTCAGCAAATTGCTTAAATTAGCATTTGCTTCAGCAGTTCAATTGGTATATTGGTTTTACATACAGGCATATTTGTAACGGTTCGTTAGCTCGTATGTATATTTCAGTCAATTGTTTAAACTAACGTTTGTTTAGGAATTTCAATTAATCAATGCTTCCGGAAGCCTGCTTATGCTTCCCAAAGACTGCGTATGCTTACGGAAGCCTGCTTATGCTTTCGGAAGCCTGCGTATGCTTTTGAAAGCCTGCCTATGCTTCCGGAAGTCTGTGTATGCTTCAGGAAGCCTGCATATGCTTCCATAAGTCCGCGTATGCTTCCGCAAGCATGCCTATGCTCGTCGTCACCATGGCAGCATCTAACTTCGTCGGCTGGTGGGGATGCTTCACGTCGTTGGTCGTGCGTCAGATTCGTGCAGCTGTAGTCAGTTGTTTGTCCTTTTTGGTCACAGGCTGACGTCAGTCAGGTTTTTTAACATGTTTCGAACTTGATCAGTTTCTTAAGTCCGAACAACAATGGCGTACTTCTCTCTCTTGATTGGGTTCGGGATGATCAGTTCGGGAAATCGACAGGTGGGAAACGGAACTAAGTAGTTATCTATTTTATAGTGCAACTCTCGTTCTTGAAGTGATGTGTGAGATGATCGATTAGCGTAAAATATAGCTGTCCCAAACATCGATTGCAAAGAACCGAAACTTCGCCTTTGGGGAGTTCCAATAATGTATTTATGTGGTGATTGAATCACTTCATCCGCGACGTCCGGTGTAAAGATTGAGTAATTGAGTTACAGCATTTTTTCACAAATTGCATTGCCCCTGTTTACAAATGCGTAATATATGAAACTAGTTTGGTCAGCAAAGTATTTGACATCCAATTCCTTGACCCAATGAGCAGTGAGGTAAGAAATGCCTTTATAGGAATGAGTCAAAACAATTGCAATCAAAATCCATGTTAGAAAATAGAATTTTAGACGCTTCTTCTTGTAAAATATTCGTTTCTCCTTTCGAGTGACTCCAATTTCTATAACACATTTAACGATGGATTCAGTGAAGGCCTCCGCATCCGCATAAATTCGGCCGTACCTTACAGCAATTTCAGAACAGTGAACACTAATACCGTTCCGAGGCCAATTTTAACCGCAGTTTGAAAATGTTCACCAAACACCAATAAAGCTGTCCAAAATGACTCCTCGGTGTAAGCAGTGACAAAGTTGAATCCATCTGAGTCAGCGACAACGAGCGTAACAAATGCAGATGGATGTAAGAGCGCACGATTTGAATCGTGCGCGGCGAAGTGTCTTTCGTAACCGTAGTTAAGCGATTCATTGCTGTCATTAGTCAAAAGCACGAATTTGGTTACAAACTCATAAAAGTCTTCAGAGTCGGGCGAGCGCTTTACTGGCATTTTGACTTTCCACACCGAAACAGCAATACAGCGCTGGAGCCGTCTCATCGTTTGATAGTTTGTGTTCCACCGGATGTGCTTCCCCATTGCAACTGCCACGTCCTCCATCTCTTTCCGTGAACCAGACTTCAATTCAGGTTGAACGGCAGTGTTCAAAAAACAAAATTGACAAATGTAAAAGGTTTTTCTAAATTTTAAATAGTCCATTGATTTTTCTATGAAATCTGTTTTATTGTCAGCCATGCCCTCTACTGACCAAATGAATAGCATGTCGTGCATAAATAGAGACAAATATCGAGCGCTTTGTTCTAATCTTTGTGCAAATCCGTCACAACGAAGCACGGATCGATGCAACAGTTAAAATTGAAGTTCGTATTTGGATGCATCTTGAAATTAAGCGGGAGTTCAATAAATAGAAATAACTGCAAAGTAAATATGGGTTGTTTGTACTTAAGGACTGGAAAGACAATTCGCTTATGTTCGAAATGGTAGTCTTCCCAAGGTTTGAAAATGGAAGATCCTTGTAGATCAGCACGGGAAAGCTGAATGCTTCCTTTTCGAATATAATGCTAACTTTGTGTGAAAACTTCAGTTGAATATAACAAGTTTTGAATTCTGCTAAGCGTTCATTGAGTCCTAAAACCTGTTTGGAAGAACTGATACGATTTTTGGGGAAATATGATAAGAAAATTTGAATGACGACGATCAAAATATAATTCCGTCTATTCTTCTAATAAAGTACGTGCGTGTGAAGTAACGAATTGAGCTCAAGTTAGTTTTCCAATGAACTAGACGATATCAGATCATGCCGTAGGGAATCGCCGTGTTCACAATAGAGAGGTAAAGGGTTTTATGCAAATACATATACCTTTTATGAAACTCGCTACTCACTTTTAACTAAGAATCTATACGATTAACATCAGAATTGAAGAATATGAACAAAATCTTGCACTGTATATTTTTAATTTGACGGTTTTACTTTAGTTCAAATTCACAGATTTCGAAGAGTTTAACTTTTGGTGCAAGTTTTGCGGTTTATGAACATGTTTTTGTGATTCTACGGTATATAATGACTAGGGTTAGGCTAAAAAATACGAAAGGCCAAAATATGCACTATATTTATGAAGATCAAATTTTGTTTTATGCAACAAAATATGCAGTGCAGTAAGCAGGAAATTATGAAGTATCCTTAAATTTTATTTACGTTGAAATTAACATGATTTGTGTCAAACAAAGTCAACCGACCGGTTCTAAATTCAAATTTGGTGCATAGCTGCTGCAAGAAATCGGAGTCTCAAGCTATTGTTTTGATCGTCTTTGTTTTAGCGTTTCCTATATTAGGATTTCTTTTGTGAAATGAAGGCAACAATATTTTTAAAATTTTCTCGGCTTGAGCCTGATATTTCAATCTTTCTTTAATAACTCTTGCATTTGTAGAACTCGTCTTGTGCAAAGCATTATTACTTTTTCACATTTGAAATCCGTTTTGAATAAAAAAAAAACTGTTTTTGTTTCAAAGTTTACTACATTTATTTAAGTTTGTTTTGAATATACCTGTATGTATGTAGGAATTAGTATGGATAATTGACTATTTTACATAATAACCGACTATGTTGGAAAATTAATTTTAATGAACGTTCTCAACAGCTTGCAAATAGCTGCCATTTAAAGTGTCCAAAAATCAAATGTTTTTTGCCCTGTATTTCAAGCGAGATTGACCAATAGTGATTTTGCCCAACTTAAGTTTTTTCAACCTGCATTTAAAAAGACTTTATCCATTATGTTATATACAACTGATATTGTGAAGAAGGTAGCCTCGTTGAACAGAAAAGAAGCTGTGAAGCTGGTTTGATTCATGAATTGTACAATCAAAGTGTAATTTATTCCAAAATTCACGTTTATCAGCATATGGCCTCTGGACTCAGGCTCTGCAGCCGCAGGCGGCGAAGTGAAGAAGCATAACAAATACGCAGAAGCGATCAACCGTTACAACTTTTGTGCCTTTGCTGTCGAAACACTAGGCCCTTTCGGCCCTGAAGCCCTTGCCCTGGTGAAAGAACTGGGGAAAAGATTAAGTGAATTTAACGGTAAAAACAGATCCAAACCCTTCCTGACCCAACGCATTATTGTCGCCATACAACGTGGCAATGCTGCCAGTGTCCTTGCAACTGTTCCCCCATCCTTCCAGCATAAGCTTAATGAAATTTACCTACTTAATTAAGCAATTTTCGACTTTGTAAACCACCAATAGTTTTAGTGGAAGGTTGAATAAACCAAATGAGCAAGCTTATGGACGTCAATATTACACAAATGAACTGTTAATATACAGGGTGTTCTATAAGTCAGAGGCCACCTTGTTATTCCGTATCTCATTGTAACGTTATGAAAATCAAAATTATATGTTAACGTCGAATAACTTTATTAAGTATTTTGTAATCTTAATATATTATTAGTTCTAAATCAATTAGACTTGCTAAATATTTATACATGATTCAATTCAATACATATTTTTAACCACCCCCGGAAGCTGGGCATCTCACATGTTGCAAGTATGTATGAGAATACGCGCTAGCGTTTGAAATGCAGAATCATTATTGTTAGCTGTAACATACAGCTCTTGTTTATTTATCTCAATTTCGTTTTTTTTGGTCACGTGGGTGGCCTCTGACTTATAGAACACCCTGTATACAAAACGAATGACGTGTGGTAGGTTATCTGGAAGCTTTCGATTTTCACCTAATGTAACAAAAATGTGGAAATTGTGCTCCTCTGAATTCAAACTGTAGTTCAAGATAAAGGCAGTGTCTTCAGCTTCTGGAATGGTCGTTTGGGTTTCACAGGTGGGGGATTCCTTACGAAGTGAAACCAGGTAGTTCTGGAGTTGGGTTGATTGAGGTCGGTTCAATCATGTCTGCTGCGTCACATAGATTTTGATCTTTACTTTTACTTTCGGCGAAATTCCGGCACTGCGGCCCATGTGGGTGTGGAGTTTATCAGTTTTGTACAGCGTGCAATGTTGACTGGCAGCAGCACACAGTATACGGACACGTGTAGGACATTGACGGGAAAACTTAGTCATACAATGTCTTCACATCGTCATCCGTGAGATACCTTAATCGCATCCTCCATAGTTTTTGAGATTTCACATAGCCAACACCGATTTTCTTGTCCGGAAATGTTTTGACGTTGGCCCAATTAATTGCTGGTCCACTAACACAAGCAACGGCAGGTTCAATCTCGTCTTCCAAATCTTAATCTCCACTGTCGCAGAATATCAAGTCTTGAGATGCCATATTGGCATATGTTTCTTGTATTCGTCTCCGTAACTATCACTGTTTTCTCCTCGGAATATTTTGCGTTTTTGTATGGTTCATCAGATATGCAAAATACTTAGATTGTACTGTATGTTTATTATCTAGTACCTCGAACTTCTCTTCTGATCGAAATGACTACCTTTTCCACAATATCATTTGTAGAAAATATAAAGGATAAAGTCTTTTTAAATGAAGGTGGAGAAAAACCTAAAAGTTGGACAAAACCACTATTGGACAATTTCGCTTGAAATACAGGACAAAAAATATTTGTTTTTTGGGCATTTTAATAATAAGTCCTTGCAAATATGTGTATCCGATTTCCGAAATCAGGTGATCTAACTCAGAATTTCATGATATTTCCAGTGGTATAATTTTAATTCAATGAAAAATAAGTACATGAATATGTATGTATGTATGCACGATTCCTCGGCTGCTTAGGCCACATTTCAGAGCGGGCCCGTTGCAAACTCTCCTAGTACAAGATTATGAATCAATTTGGGTTTTCAAGGCCCTTGTATGTCACTTTATTGTGATGGAATTAAAAATCACACCACTGGAAAGAGCGCCAAATTCGGAGTAGGAGACCGGTAGAATTTTTATAAGCGGTAAACAACTCAACGCTCGTTAGAATTCATTTTCCATATACGCCGGATTTAATGTAAAATAGCCAATAGTCCATATTAACTCCATCCAATCTAACATGCAAAGAAAATTTTTGGTACATGTGACATGTGCATGTGACACGAACCTTTCCGTAGTAGTAAATATCGTACAGAGTTTATTCTGTGTTATGTGATCCTCCACATCTACACGTTATCTAAACATTCCATTGGGATCCAGAATATGGTTCTTTAATGACGTTTATTTAATCACAGAAAACAATATTTGATTTAAAACATTACATAGCTATTGCGTGTTAGTGATTACAGCACTACTAACATTATTTGCACCATATTTCACATTATAACTACATATTTTCACATAATTCCCAAGCAATTGCCTTTGAGCTGCTATACTATTAAGAAGACGTACATAAAATGTGAAATACTCACGGATATTGAATTGAGCTGTTGCTAATGTTGCGAAAAATGTGTACTTAATTCAACAGGGATGGTAACTAAATACATTGAATACGTGGAACGGGGAACGTGTGCCTGTCAAATTACTAATATTGCCTCATAAATAAATTTAATTTGCCTGGTCAATGCATATTTGTACATTTTTCATTATTAAAAAGTAATTTTTTTGTCATTTCCATTTATAAATTTTGTTCATGCGTTTTAACTGTTCCATTTCATTTATCGTTTATACGTTTTCACTTGCACTTGCTGAGCATTTCCGGGAGTATCGAATAAGAATATAGATATAGAGTACTGTGACTAGTGCACCAACCGCACCGGTGCCAATTCGCTGTGTTAATCGCTCGTTGTAGCTGTAGCTGGGTATTATAAATCGTACCACGATTCCGTATATTTGAGTCAGAATAAAAAGAATTGTTGCGCTTTTGACCAAGAATCCGATATCCTGCATACAATTAAAACATGTAGATTTACTTTTTGTGAACTTCATAATTTGCTAACCAATTTAAAATACAATTTAAATACAATTCACCCTGTACCTTTATAACTCCGAGAAGAATTAACAACCCAGTGCAGGTTACTAGGCTCACATAAACCAAATATAGATGCCTGCTTTCACCCAATTCCTGCAAATACCGAAAAACAAGTTTTAGTTGATTTTCATTACAGAGTTTTCAAAATTAGAATAACGCACCTGCTCTATGATGAAATATCGAATAAGCAGCAATAGTCCAACACAAGTATGAATAACTGCACCCCAAGTGGCCGCCTCTGTAAATAATCAAAACAAAATTAGCTCATTAGGCTGAATAACTATAAAATTTCATTGTTTTGCACTTCAGGTCTGTCAAAGTCGTGAAAATTAAAAACAAACACGAGCCTTTCATCAAATCAAAGACTATTTCTATTTTTAATACATGCATTCGTGTGCTAATAGTCAACACGTGTATGCTATAGTTTAATTTTCCCCTTTGCTATGTTTACCTTTAACCGAAGTACAACACGAGCAGCACATTTTTCAGATGTGTTGACCTACACTGACTGAAAGAGCACTCTACCGTCTTCTATTGCTTGATACTAATTCTCTAAACTACCTATTTATATATACAAACTGCTACATTTATTAGGAAGAACTATCGAGCCTTGCAGTAGAACGTAATATTGTAATGCAGCTGAGCTGAGCTATGCGAACTCGTACTACATAGGTTCCAAGTTAAGACTTTCGCCTTCATACAAACAGCAGTGAAAGCTGCTTTCTCTATCGATTTCTCCTATTAGCGCCCAGGCACAAACACGTATGCTGTGTGTAGCCTTTCATATAGATGTAGTATATGGGCATCTGACGTATCATTTCAACAACCTATGCATTAAATAACCTAAATAACGTTTTCATTCATTCACCTTCTTGAACTAGTATTTCTGATTTTTTGCATGAATAAAATGATTATAATGATTGATGATTATCATCGATTTACGAGGCCGGGCGACCACCACGTTTTGTCGGCTTCGGCTTGAAACTCGTATTTTTATATGTGTAAATATATGTTAATTCTTTGTAGCCAACTAATGTTCTCGATTTTTTAATAAATTCTGTAAAAATTGATAGTACATAGGTTGTTTTTCTAATTTTGGCAATTGTTGAAAAATGGAAAACAGACATACATGATTAAGATGAATAATACAAGCATATTGTACAGGATTAGGCTGAACCTTTCACCGCATTAAATAAAATCGCTAAGTTTCATTATTGCAGCAAATAAACGCATGAAAATGTTCAAATACACAGTTTCTATTAAGCTCGTTTGTTATTTATTCAGAGTAATTTTTAAACTCTTTAAATCTATCTCCAATTTTTTTTTGCATTTACAGTAGTCGCAGATCTCATCATAACTAAAGAGAGGGTGCATACGCACATAAAAACCCTAAAATATGCGCATATATATGCACAAACAATATGCAGTTAAATATGCAATTAAATTAAAATTTTAAATTAAAATATATTCGAACGAGGAGCCTTAGAACGTATCGAGAATAATTTAATAATCCTAGTAAAGCAGTTGCTATATTTTTTAGCTCATTCATTAGACCTGAATAACTAGCATCAACTCAAGATTTGCAACAGTGAAATTAACTTTGTTTGTTGAAAGAAACGAGAACGAGGTGTTGAAAGCAACAAACCAAATTTGCATTTACCCTCTGAGATTTCGGAGATTGGCGAAGCATTAGTAAATGATTTTCAAAATCATTGGCCAAGATCACATAAAATTCGTCTTCAAATTTGCAAAATCTATCCAATGCTACCCGTCAAAATCAAATCATTAAATCAAAAACAGTGATGTTCTATTATTTAAAATGGTGCTTTAAAATCGATAATTTATCAAAAAACCGTGATTTTTCAAATAAAAGTCACATATTTTAGACACTTCTGCAAAATCAAAATACAAATTCTGTCATATACTCAAAACCAAATCATTTACATGATAAAAACATGATTTTCAAAATATTTGTTTTCAAAATCAAATGATTTTGCCCAACCATGTTCTGAGTTTTACACTTTTTGTCACGTTCAGTTTTGGCATCTTCACGTTTTTCGCAACTTTCAAGGAACCAAAGAGCTAATATTCCAAGATACGAATACGAAGATACGGATTCGTATGCTAAGGTTCTGAACCCAGAACTTTTAATTTAATCAACCCAATGCCAAATTTTATTATCAAAATAAAACTTGCATTTGCATACTTCTAACACGAAATATTTTACATCTGATAAATTTGTTTATAAAATATGTGCCGTAAAACGATACATAAATCTTGAGGAGGCTGAGTGCTATCAAGAGTAGAGAAACAAGTTTATTTTCACATCAATACCAATAATTATATGCATTGAATACATTTTAATAGCTTCATATTCGTTTTTAAATGCGATAAATTTTGAAATTCAGTCGCTCCTTGATCTCTTTCCGGATTCATAGTAATATGGAAATTCATTCAACACACTGGTATCAATATTTTAGGAAAAGTTCTCCGTGTCAAACTACTGTAACGCGTCACCCACACCATCACTCACTCCTCCACACACTACAGCCATAAGCCCCAGTGAACCTACAGTCCAAGCCCCTCTCTCCACCTGCTCCACTCTCCACTCACGTCCACCCGCTCAGCTCAACCCACACTCGACTCCAGCAGAGCATAGTATAGATATAAGATAGCGTCTCTGGCCAGAGCCAGCCAGACGGAGGTTAGAGGTTCTAGGAGAAACATCTCCTGTGTAATTGGTGAACATTTTTGGTCAATAAAACTATTTATTCACAACAAGTGACATAAGTGTTTCGTCATCTGCGTCCGCATCATTGAGTAGTCCGGGGCCGAAGGTCTGGAAGTATCCAGGGAGCACTCAGCTCCGAGATCAGAACCGGGACAGGGAGCGGGGTCGTGAAGGCCTGAGAAGACTCAGCTGTTCCACTTGACGACTCGTGACAGGGATTTCATCTTCGGCGGACAGACGACGGACGACGGATTCATCGCCTTCACTTTGGTATCCAACACAAATTATAAATATTGGATGTGTTGAAATTCTAAATTATTGAAATTTTAGCTCAGTCCCGAGCTAATTTTTCCTGGTGTGTCTTGGAGTTAGCGCTGCCTCGCGTTAACCCAAAACACAGCATAACATAACTCAACCTCGTCTCACTCATTTGGTCCATTTAGTGTCATTTAAATTAGTTTTTTGGCAAAAACATTTTCAAAAATTTCCAAAATTCATGTGTTGTGCACGCAGATTGCAAATGGCGGCACACACATAGCGTCCTTTTGAGGGACCAGACAGGAGACAGGAGACATAACTCAATTTCATTCCTCCGTCTCAAAAGATAACGAAGGGTCTGCAGGAGGGCTCGATAATCCCCAAAAAAGAGATAACAAGTTCAATCCCGTTTCAAATGAAACTCTCTTGAACATTCGCTCGGTTATACCTATATCTTGTGTTGGACAGTATTGAGTATTGAGCATTGAGTTGTGTGCGAGCAAAAGACGCTGCAGCAATTGATGATTATGCTGGGTCCTGTGTTCCACTGGCGTTATCACTGCTTTGCGTAAAAGACGTGGACACAGAGAGTGATTGCATTACTGTCGTCTCTCGGTAATGCATGAACATTGAACATTGAAGCGCTGTAAAACATTTTAATACGCATTTAAAGTTTCTTTCTTGGACTGACAATTTGAAGTGCACAATTTTCTTGAATATTAACAAGTGATTACAGTTGTCTCTTTGTAATCGCTCACCGATCATTTTATTTTTACTGCGGTCTCGCAGTAATTTTATTTTGAAAGGTGACCTTTCATATCTTCTTCATTCTACATTCAAGAAACTCGACTCAAGTCCTAAGAAGAGGTCAAGCACCGGCAACAAATTACTGATGTCTCTCGGTAATTAGTGTGCTGTCAGGAAATTCAAGAAACTCCCTTCTACTAATTTTACTGTAGTCTCGCGGTAACATTAGACACTCAACGTCAGACTTCACACGAGCAGGCATATACGTTAGAGCAGTCTCGCTTTAACTATATTTCGGTTTATCATTGACCTTGAGAAGCCGGCCTGTGCTTCACCCCTCACATGAACAGATCCACCCGAAGTAATTTTAATACGGCGGAGAGCAGAATCAAATTCAATCAGGAATTCCAACAAGCTTTAACCAGGCCTTTGAGAAAACGAAGAATAACGGTGTCTAGAATCCCAAGACTCATAATGGCGGAAAATCCTGCACCAGTATCTCCACCCCTAAACCCTCCACCACAATTCCAGTATCAATCGCCTCCACGCACACCTCCACATAACCCATCTCCACAACAGACTCCTCCACGAAACCGATCTCCACCACAGACTCCACCACGTCATCCACCATCCCCACCAACGCCACCAGGACATCAAATTCCGAATGCGCTTTTACGTGGATTAGGACCACTTCAAAGAGCTGCAGTCCAACAATGGATTTTGAATAATGGAGTTCAACCACCGCCAGCTCCTCGCATCCAAGCACCACAGGTCACCATCATTAACCAACCCAATACTGACAAGCCTAAGTACAAACCTAAAGAACAAACTGCTGTTGCTTACATTCATGATGTAGAATCGTACTTCCTTCTTCAAAACTATCACGCCCAGAATTTTGTCAGATTATTTCGGACATTGCTCTCAGATGAAATGAAGTATTGGTATGATAACATCAAGGATTCGATTGCGAACTGGGATGACCTCAAGCAAGCATTCATCGACAAATACGACACATGGTACGAGAGACAGGAGCGAGAACGTATTTTACATACGAGAAGGCAGAGGCAAAATGAAAAAGTTTCTGAATATGTTTGGGAAATGGTTGCATTATCGAAGATGGTTTATCCAAATGAGGACACAGTGACAACAGTTCAACGTTGTCGCCAAGGACTTCTTCCAAATATCAGAGTTAGCCTT
>JAQFXZ010000324.1:0-21662 GCA_034694025.1 Ceratophysella scotica | reverse complement strand
ATTGGCCGAACATTCGGCCCGCCGAATACTTCAGAGCCGAATATTCGGCCCGGCCGAATAGCAGAAATTTGCTATTCCGGGCATCACTACATCTCAGATAATCTGTAATAAAATCATTAAATCAAAGATAGTAGTTTGAAAAAAATCAAAAAATCAAAGATGCTCTGAAAGATCGAAAGAGAAATCTTAATAATTATCATAAAATTACCACATTCATCAATAATTATCATAAAACCGAAAAAATGTATAAGTACCTAAATCCATATTACATATAACTCGTGTGTTTGCTAAAAATTGTGAGCAACGAGTAAACTATTCGTTCTGATGCGTGGGATGAAAAGGAATGAGTTTTTTCTTCATATTTTAATGATTTGCCTTCCAACCATTGAACAAGGATGTTCATACTCGTATCTGTGGCATAATTCCTGATGTTTGAGTGGAAGACAAAGGAGTTTGGGTAGAATTAGGGAGTTTGAGAAAAAGACATGATTTTCACTCCAACCCTCATACCCACTTATTAAGTTCTCCCAAAGTCTGGACTTGTCTTGTCCAGGATGATGATGATAGGGAATACTTTTCATACATTGCTTGGATTAGGCATTGCATGTGTCCAACACTTCACATGTGCTCGAGCACGATTAACTTCTTTTTTTGTGTATGGGTTGTTGGTGTCTAGTCTGTGTGTGCCTTTTCGTTGTGTTTAACTCCAAGTTTTTTAGTTTGAAGGTTTCCTGGGCCAAACCAAGGGTTTGAGTTTCCTTTTGAAGTAATAATATCGATTCATAATTGATAGTTGTTCTCATATCCTCCGCCGTCGTCTCCCTCGATTTTTCCCATGAGAAAAGCACTTTGGGACCAGTATTGGAGAATATGGGGACCATATGGAAATATGGGTAAGGATTGCATAGGAATTAGGCAGGGATCGTGTGGAGTAAATGGATTCTTGACGGGTCACGGGTTCAGGCTCCGTCAGTTCTTCTGGAGGCACGACGCAAAGAAATATTCGATTCTTTGACAAAATTCGGTTGCCAGCGACATTATCGTACAACTTCATTTTTAAAAATATCGATTTAAAAAAAAAGTTTAAGTCAAAATTAGTCTGACTTCGCATGTGATGAGTTTTCCCATGACTCATTAGCTCTTTTTTCGAATTTACGAATTACTTACCCGAATATTTCTTTGAATTTCATATCTTGCCAGAAATTCTTTGAAATATTGATTTAAATCATAGAAATATTGAAAACCATTGATTTACACCATCTGTTTACACTATTGATTTAAATCATCAAATTCATTCTATGATTGATACCATCGATTTAAACCATCGAACTTAACAACTGATTTTAAGATTTTGAATTGATTTTTACTGTCGATTTTGACGTTTGCCTTAAATTGATTTTAACCTTTAAATTCAACCGTTTTTTAAACCATTTGAATTTAATTATTGCTTTTAAATGTAGGTTTAAACCGTTGATTTTAACCGTATAGTTGAACTATTGATTTTTCCTGTTGAGCTTAACAGTTGACTTTAACTTTTGATTTTTACCGCCGTGTTGAGCCGTAAATTTTAATTGTTAGTTTTAGTTTTAACTGCCATTTAGAACCGTTGATTCTGACCATTGGTTTTAACGGTTCATAAATGTAAATCATCGATTGATACCGCTGATTTAAACCAGATATATTAGCTGTAAATATGCCAGAAAAGCGGAAGTTGGTGATTTTTACTCTCCAAAGTCGGAAAAGAATAATTTGGCGAAAAACATAACTTGCAAAAAAAACATCGTAAGCAACATATTCTACCCCAATCCGATTTAAGGAAAGAGATATTCTGATTACTTCACTCATTAATGTTAATAGCGTGTTCTGAGCACGCCGGTCCTGAGAATGGCTTAAGAGCTTTTGCCATTATAGTCATCCCTCATCCCCCATCCACTCCTGCTTGCTCCTTGAGATCTGAGATGGTATTTTATGCGGATTTAAAAGTGACGTGTGTTCAATTTTCTTGAGCATTAGCACAGAACTTGTAAAGATGTAAAGGGAAATGAGAGTTCCATATTTGAAAGGGGGAAAATACACTTCGTCTGATTCCGTAACCTGAGGAGTCTCTCCTGTGATATATGTAAATCTTTTTCATACTTTTACCGTCGAATCAGGTTTTACCATTAAAAAGTGTGATGTGAGCGGCATGTCTCATTTTTTATGTCATTCACTTTGCAACCTCCCTTGGAATTTTCAGTTTCCTATTTGGAAATCTTCACGAGTTCCTACGCGGCTAGAATTTAATATTCGAGCTTAATGATAAGGCATTGGGTGTTGAGTGACCAAGTACAGTAATTAAATTATAATTTCTTACTCATTATCAGGGATTGACTTTTAGCATTGCATTTTATTGGGAAGTACATTATCGCTGTTTAAAGAAACTTGTTTTTAAGATATAGCCGATTAAAAGAATTTAGGCTTTATTCGATTTTTAAATGTTGGTTAAGGCCTTTTATTTTTTGAAATTTGCAAGCAGCAAATGCCAACACTGCGTTGACATTTGCAAGGACCCTGAGCAACAGTGGTTGTTTGGGAAAATAAATAAAACAACTATTTCTTCATTTGCTCTAAATGATCGCCGTTGCTATGGCCAATCTTCCATGTCAACATATATACTAAATTGAGGAGTTTATTTAAGAATTCCAATTACGACCTTAAATCGGTTACAAAAGCATGAAACTAATGCTACTGCTGCCAAATTTTTGAGGAAACGTTGCAATCCTCGCACCCACCCTGTATATTTAACATATATTTTCCGTAACATTTGTGAGCCATGGTGGGTGATGGTTCCACCTGTGAATGGCAATATAATGTAGTTGGTTGTACGGAAGGCTGGATTAGAAGGCGTCAGAGACTCGATCCACTTTTTTTATATTTATTAATACGCGGACGTGTGAGATTGCGTGAGTCAGTTGGGAGCGTGTTAAAAAAAAGAAGCCGTTTTTCTGGGGTTTCCTCTTATTCCTTTCTTCATGGACTAATTCAATGAACGGATGGGGCCTTAACTAGCTCCAACCACATCTGTCTTCCGTGAAGGATCCGTCCCTTCAATTTACCAAGGGGCCTGAGCATGAAGGTGAGAGAAATAGTCTGTAGATTGATGCACACATGAGTTCTGGCCCATCTTCCCTACTCCGGCCATATAACTTGAGCCGCTGTGCGTGTCATTCTTGAGAAATGCTTCAAAAAGCTCGGGTTATTTGGAATAATAAAGGGCTGTGTTCAAAGGATATAAGGAGGCTCGGATTGCATGTCTCTGCTCCAAGTCCTTAAAAATATTAAGTGTGATATAATCATACTCAAACTAATAGAGCTCCTATTTTGGAGCCAAAAGGCAAGGTTCAGCTTCAAGTAAGTACTACCTCAACCTTCTATTTATTAAATTTCGGTTTGGCTAAACCCTGGAATGGAAATGGTTCGGGTTTTGATTTAATTGGAAGATAAAGGACGGTTACATGGTTTTGGGACTTCTTGTCTTTCCGCCGACGAATAGGGTTCCAAGCCTAATATTAGGTTCAATGCTAAGCTATGCAATGTAAGATTTTTGGTATTGTTCTAACATGCAATCCACCGTTTTTGAAACAGAGTCTTTGAAAATTCAAACTAATTTGTTTAAAAATCAAAGCAAGGAGAAAAGTAGATGCAACATATTTTTTTGATAAAACGTTTAATAATTTTTTTTAGAGAAATTAAGTATATTTTACAAATTATTAACAATTGAATTGACAATTTTAAAATTTTCAACTTAAATGCATCTGATGTGTCTGACAAATTGGCAATTTAAAAAAATAAACCTAAAGTATACCATCTTGCAAATTGACAATTTTAAAAATTTAAACCTAAATTTGAAATTTTAATTGTAAGCATTTTAGAACTGAATGTCTTTCTAATTTGCAATTTTCAAAAATGTAAAGCCAAATAATCTTATCATTTTAAACCTGAAAACTTCTGTTGAATTGTTTAAAAATTTAAAACACGATCTATCTATCGAATTGACCATTTGTCGCACTAATCTGCTATTTCTTCGTTTAACAAACTCAGGAAAAACCAAACCTAACCAAACCTACATGAAGCGTAAGTTGCTTAACATAACCTACCCTAAGCAAAGATGCAAGATACAAGAGCTTCAAAATTGCATCAATCGTATATTACATCAACCATACCCGCTTTTTTAAACGGAGCCCTGCTCTGATCTGAACTTGGCATAAGGGTTCGTTTGGGAATTGTTTCTGTTTGGTGAAAAAAAAAAATAGACTATCGATCTCTCTCCCCTCACTTTGCATCTAACATGTTTCTGAGTAATTTAATTTACATGATGATGAGACGGGAGACTGTTGCTAGGGGATGGGAAACTCATGGACACGGATGGAAAACGGGTTAGAGTCTCAACAAAAGGCAGATTGACATGGGAGCTGAGCACATCCGCCATCCGCCCGTGTCTCTTCCCTGCTACCCACTTCTGCCAATTTACGGGAATTAAAATACACACACTTACGTTTAATTCTATTTTTTATCCGATTTTTCGTGTATTTATTTCGATTATTTCAATTTCATTTAGTCAA
Source organism: Ceratophysella scotica (assembly GCA_034694025.1). Classification (NCBI taxonomy): domain Eukaryota; kingdom Metazoa; phylum Arthropoda; class Collembola; order Poduromorpha; family Hypogastruridae; genus Ceratophysella; species Ceratophysella scotica. The sequence continues at coordinate 17,061 of JAQFXZ010000324.1, read as the reverse complement.
GCATAACAAGACATTTCCGAATATGACCAAAGTACAACACATGTTCCGGTTCGGTCGAACCTGTCAATTGCCTGTCACCCGGGTAACAAAAAGTTGGGTGCTGGACGCTTGGTCTCTGAATAGAAATCCGGCTCTATTGTATTTCTTTGGAGGAGATGACGCGGAGGGAAACTGCTGATTTAGGATAGGATACAATTTGAATTGTAGATTCTCCGAACATAATTTCCCTCTCTAAACAAAAGAGGCCTTAACGTGTTAAAGTCTTTGAGAAATTAAAAATAGGAGAAAAAAAAGCGTGTGGAAGGGAACTTGAACTGACATGACATACGGTTTGGGAAGGAAACGGATGGTCACACTAAGTTAGGTTGAAAACATTATATTTTTGAATTGAATGTATTTTTCTCGCCTTTTATTCCAAATGTGGGCTTTAGATTCTAAGGTTAGATGTGGATGGAGAAAGAAGACAGACAAAAAATAGATTCATTCAGATTTTTCGTACTTCTCATGCTGATGGAACAGAATTGGTTTCGTTTTAATTTTTTTTACTCTCAACTAGGCAGACCTTCTTTCTTTGGGAGTGGAAGTCAAGTCTTGGATTTTTGGAGCCGAGTACATAGGAGTGTGTAAAGGCTTGTTGCTGGAAAGAGACAATTCTACAGAAAAAATCGTGTGTTTCCATTCTATTCTTGAGGAGAGAAAAAAAAAGTGGCCTCTCTTCTCTTTCAGTCTTGATGGATGTGAAACTGTAGCGTGCAATTAAAGTCACAATTAAAGTCGTGAAAAGAGTTTAGCGATGCTTTCTGGAGCTTCACAAGATTTGGGTTTGAGTCATGTGAAATACAGAGTGGGGACCATTGTAATCGAGTGGGATGTACTGGAGAATTATCTGGGCCTCATCCATGGTTTTCAAATATTGTGGGTTGAAGATGCACAGGTTGGGCATGCAAATTGTCTGCATTTATCAAAATGTGTTTGCATCTTTGGCCTCAAAATTAAGTTTTATTAAGCAATTGAAGGAATTTCAGATTTCTTGTTCATAATTTTTAGCGCACAGGGTGGGCATGAAAATTGCCGGCATGTTTCAAAATTCTGCAAATTTTTCCTGAAATATCGTTTTTGCTGATAAAGTCGTCCATATCAGTGTAATTTGCGTTTGTAAATTCGAGAAATAACCTAAAATCAGCATAACCTAATTTACTTATCAGTAAAATAAGTTTAAAATCTGTAACAAAATGCGAGAAATGACCTAAAATCACTTTAAAAGCTGACAAAAATGTGAGAAATGACCTAAAATCACTTGAAACTCTGATTAAAATTTGAAAAACGACCTAAAATCGGCCTAAGTAAACCTATCATTACAATCAGTTTAAATTCTGAAAAAAATTCGAGAAATGACCTAAAATCACTTAAAAATCTGAAAAAAAATTGAAAAATGACCTAAAATTAGCCCAACGTATAAAATATCTTAAAAATCGGATCAAAACTCAAAAAATGACCTAAATCAGCTTAACTTAACCTGCCATTATAAACCCCGTTTCAAATCTGATAAAATTTGAGAAATGACCTAAATAGAGCTTAACCTAACCTTAAATCAGTATAAAATCAGTCCTAATCTAAACGAAATTCGGGAAATAAACAAAAATGATCTTAAAATTTGATAAGTCATAAGACTTTTTTTAAATAAAATTTACCTTAACATCATCTTGAAATCCTATAACATTTAAAACTATCTTCAATCGTGCATAAATAACTATGTTCTAAATAAGCCTGAAAACACGGAGAAAATCAAAAAAATATTACTAGATGAAAACCAACAATTAGAAATCAAATCAGTAAATCGGCATTTTGTGCCAAAGGTAAGCCAAGGTATCAAATATCGCACGATACACGCGCAGGCTTGTTCTCCTTATGGTTAACATGAGAAGATTTGTTTCCTACCTCGGCTCGTACAATTTTGTTTTGGTCCGAGTAAAGTTTGTATTTGAGTACGAGAGAACATCTTTAGAGATGCATGTTTGAGTATTATTATTGGCGTTCCTCATTCCGTCCATTGACGTAGTCATGCCTTTGTTCTAGTCCTGAAAAATAAATTAAATGCAAATGTGGCAGTGAGATTTATCTTCATCTCTCGGATCCGTCTCCCGGCCTGTCGTAGGCCGTCTGCTCCGCAATTGCCTCTACACAGAATAGGCTGGAACGGAGCTAATCAAGGTTTCCTACGACATAAATTAGCTGGGATTAGGCATGATACATTGAGCAGGGATGAAGGTGAGGTGAGAACAATACAATTGAATACTTTTTTTTCTTTTTCTTCCTTAACCCCTCGAGTACTCGAGAGTACGTTCAACGTTTTTGTATTTAGAAATAATAATATGTAATGTTAAGCTACGGATATAAAGAATCTTGTAAGTTTGAAGTTTTTTTTGGGCCTACGCCGACTTCAACTTCCATTCCATTGAAACGGATGATGATGATGATGAAGAGTGACTATCTTATTTCTTTTTGGGCCTGATGGGCCTTATGGGGGAACATCACTTGCGTCAGTTGGATGCAATAAGCGAATTCAGTGGAACCTGTGTTTAAAACTAATTATTTGTCAATAATTGAATTTAAATTGGATAGAAATTCACGAAAATTGGTTTCAGAATAAGAAAATTTTAACGGAAATACGTTCAACAGATATTTACTTATTTATTGTAATCTTGACCGAAACTTTTGCTAAGTACCTTAAATATAGAAAACTGTGTTCGGATGAATTTATTGAAATATTTGAAATATCGGTAATCTTAATTATAAACTAATTTTAATTCCGATTTACAAGAAATGAAATCTTGTCTTAAAAATTTCTAAAATATTGACAATATCGAATAGGTTTGCTAAAATATTTCAAAAGTATTAAAAATATCGATTTCCTTAAATATTTGTTAAATATGTTCTATACGTTCAAATTTAGTTCAATACATACCTCCGATTTTGAAAGTATTAATAGACCAGGCTTCTTAAAATATTTCTAAGGACTTGGAATATCGAATGTACTTATCGAATTTTCTTTGACGATAATTAAAAAAAAAGTAAGTACTTCCAAATTTTGTAAATATCGAATATTGTCAACGCTTTTTGATGAATTCAATGGTCTTTAGACCGATTATAATTTTCTCAATGCTTAAGAAATTCTGAAAATATCGTTCAAAATATCGAAACAAATCTGAAGTATTTCGATGAAAACATTGATATTTTCGAGCAATTTCAAATTTCTCCATTGAAAATATCGAACCGAAATTTTACAGACGAAATTTTTTGAGTAAAATCACCTTCGAACCACTTTCAAATATTGAAAATACTGATAAATACCGATAAATGCCGATAAATAACGATATTTTCAAGGAGTGAAAATACTTCAATGAACGTCGATGCTCACTAAACTGAAGTTTAGGAAAATAGACTGATTTCGTGGCTTATTTTCGAACTGTTCGAACAAAATTCAGAGATTAATCAGATCATCGATCTGAAGCAGCTTCCGATATTTGTTTTGGTCCTCAACTGTCGTGGTTAGTTTGGTTTGAGCCCTTGACTCGACTGTATTTAAAGACAATAGGAAGAATCTCCTCAAATGAGAATGAATAGTTTCTTTTCTTTTTTCCATTTTATTTCCTCGGAAGGTAATGGAAGGATTTGTATTTGTACACAAGAGAGACACATTACGTATTTCATTGGATCTGGGCAAGAAGTTCTATTTTCTCTCTGCCCTTTATTGTCTCCTTGAGTTCAGGTGAATTCCAGAAACAATGTACTGTAAGTTATGCAATGAAGTTGAATAGGAACCATCTCACCAACTGCCTTTTCCTTCTGCCCTCCTTTAGAGAAGCCCAAAACCAATTCATTTGAATGATCCCTGACACGCGGAATGTTTTCTCGACCATGATCATCATTCCAGCTTCCTTCCCAACAAAAAAAATTACATTCCAAACTCCTATACGCTCAAAGAATTTATCGGAGACGAAGAGGAAGACAGTTTTGGGAGTTCCATTTCTCTAATATCTCTCTTCTTTTGTGGTTTCGCCGAAATGAAAATAGTTTATTTGAAGAGTGCAGAATGGAAATGGCTTGTATCACATAATTAGATCGGCTTCTTTGGCCTACCGAATTTTTAATGGTGCATCCCAATCGGAAACCTATTACCAAAAATATGGCAAGTGGTTGAAATTCGTTTCAATTTGTTCTGAGCAGGTTTGTGCATCTGCGGAAGGTATGTGAGTAATAAGGAGGGTCTATAATGCATAATGAAAGACGACAAGTTGAGGGTATTGTAGTCTGAGTCACAATTCACATCTCGGGCTCTTGTTATTTTTAATAATAGCTAATGCATGCATCGTTACCCATTCCAATAGCAGGACGCTTTTTTCTCCCTTTGTCTCCCTCATTTATCATGTAGATTAGGACTCTAGCATTTGGATTCAAGATTCGAATCAGTTCCAAGGTGAAGGAGGTGTAGTGTGGAATGTATGCACTATGAATCACTTCTTGATTGATTGGCTCTTAGACCAATTTCTATTAATATTCGGTCGACCAAGGTTAGTCCATTAGCCGGATGTGTACGGAATTTTCGGTTAATTATCCTAAAATATTGAATTTGAATCAAGGTTGAATAGACTTTAAGGAACGAATAAATTAGCTACCGGTGGTTTGAATTTTGTAAATTATTCTAGTAAATATCGAGAGTATCGAACGTAGTTTCTCGTGCATTTCAAAATATTGAAATTAGAATTCCTTTCAAATGTCTACGAGATTTTGAAGAAATATAACACTTTCTTTAAAAAAAAATCATTTCAAAATATGGTCAAGAAAAGTTTTCTCAACGTCGTAGATGATGAACATACGTATTTCGAAAATATCGAACTCAACATTCCTTATTCCGCTGTAAATATTGAAAACAAAATGTTTATATGTAGAGCAAAGTCAACTCGTTTCAAAGCATTGCAAATAAACATATTTGGTCAAATAATTTCAAAGCATTGACAGTATTGTTCAAATTTTCTAAAATTCTACTCGGACAATATCGAACATATTCGCTCAAATTCTACTCAAATATAGACAATATCGAACGATTTAAAAAAAAAAAAAAGAATTCGGCTCAAATATTGCCAATATCGGACATAGTTTCTCAAAATTTACTCAAATATTGACAATATCGGAGTTATTTTCTCAAATTCTACTCAAATATCAAAATATTGGTCTTGTTTTATCAAATTCTACTCAAATATTGACGATATCGGACAAATTTTGTCGAAACATGTTCAAGTATTGACAATATCGAAAATGTTTTATCGAAGGCTTCAAAAATGTTGGAAATTCATCTTCCACGAATGCAAGCACATGTAGCTAAGTTAGGTTAGGTTAGTTTCGGCTGATAACAACCTCACCAAAGATTTCAATCCCAAATCAGCGTAAATCGCATATAGCATAGAACCAATTCCTATAAGCTTAAAACGATCGCAAATATTGAAATATCGACATATGACGAGTTGGGAACTTTTGAAACGAGCCCTGATCCTGTGCACATGTTCCTTCTAAGCGGAATGACAGATGCTCGTCGTGTAGCCCGTATGTACATAATGACCATTAAGGAATTACTGTTAATCGTTCAAGACTCGTCAAACTACCTCAAAAAGTAATGATTTTCTCCGTTTGACCAGAACTCTCCTGTACCTCTCGTTTGTCGTTGTTAATTCTTAATGGGCAATTGGACTTTTGACCCAAATAATTCCTCAATCATTATTAATATTTCTCTCTCCCTCTCTGCCTATAAACATTGACTTATTACTTTGAGCTGTCATAATAAAATAGACATTTCTCCCCATAAAATTCCATTGTGTAGGCGGTTGAGGAGTTATGTGGCGTGGATTATTAGGAGATTGGTCCATTCCGTCCTCTCCTAATTTTTCCTCCTCATACTTAATTTCCCAATTATTCAAATATGTACTCGTTCGGATTTGTATACTTAATTCTGTGACAGCCTCAGGAAGAGGCGGGATTGTGAAGGGATCATGAGAAATAATAAGAGTTTGATAAGGGAAGAAAAAAAAGAGGCCTGATCCTAATTTATGGATATGGATTTAAATGTGTGGGATATTATGAGACGACTAACCTCTGGCTTGACTTGGCTTTTAAATCAAAAAAAGGAATATTGAGAAAAAAAAACTAGTTTGTTAGCATGGATGGGAAAGTGAGGAATCAAAAAAGGGAGATTTTTGGGTTGGAAATTTGAATATATAATTTTGGTCTGTTTAAAGGGCTGAGAAGGAGGGGCTGGAACGTTATGAGAACCTTGTGTCGGACTGAGGTCGGCTTCAAGAGTTGAAAGGCCTCTTCCAGCCTCTTGCCCAAATTTATGTCTCACCACCACTTTGGAGGACCAAACTTCAAGGTCGAGGAAATCATGATCCGACTTGAGTTCTGGGTTCAGGCCAAGCCTCAGTAATAATAGTTGTTAAATGATCAAAAGAGACGGGAAGGATTCATAATTTTTCTGGCATATACGGAATGGAGCCGCACCCGACTTTCTGGCCTTTTTAGCCTTTTTTTTTCGATGGAGTGAGGCCTACTCGTAATAGTGACTTATGGAAAGCTGGATGGAAGAAAGTGAAGGGTGATGCGGACTCAATGAGAAAATGAAGGTGTAGTTCCACTAGGATCATTCTCAGACTATTTTTCACGCCTTCTCCAATTTGGACACTATTAACTATTACTCAGTGAGTACTCGGTATTCATTCTCTGCTTGGGCGAATTTCGTAATTTTCTGCCATTATATGCGCATTGTTTTTCGTGATATCCGATAAAATAATTCACAAAAAAAATAAGAACTAAAAAATAATTGACTTTGACCTAATCAAAGATTTTATGAGTTCGATTTCGACAAATATTTTGAAATATTCGGCGGATTAATTTATGATTTCTTTTTTAGATTATTGAATTTTTGTAATCTTTTCATCGGATATTTGAACTTTTCGCAAAAAATATTGCGTTTCTTTAGTTAGATTAGGTTAGCTTGGGTAACGTTATGTTAGGTTAAATCTAATCTAACCTAACCTATTCTAGTCTAACCTAACCTTTTTTTTTTGGTTAGCGGCTGTTTTATGGGTTTCGTTTGATTGTTTGTATTTTCCGCGCGTTTTTTTTTGTCGTTTTCCCAGATATTTCCAGGATTTTTCATGTTTTTTAAGACTGCATTTGTATTTTGTGAATGCTTTCCTTGTTATCCCGGAAATTTCCCGGGTTTCCCTCAGTGATGCATATTTTATCCGATGATTTTATTCATATATTCGTGAAACTTTCCCCGGTATTCCCCAGGATTTTCGTTATTTCTAAAATTATAATTATTTTTAGGATTAAATTCATTTTACGAGTATTTTACCGGAATTCTTGACATTTAAGGTTGTGAACTTTCGGATTTTTGAAGTAGGAACCTATTCCTTTTATTTCCGGGTATTTTCCGGGTTTCTCTTGATTTTTAAGATTGTGAATTTTTGCATTCCCGGGTATTTCTTAGATTATTTTCGATTTTTAAGATTTAATATTTTCGCCGAACGTTTAGGCGATTTCCCGGGATTTTAGAGATCCTGCTATATACATGCACCATGCACCTAGCCTGATTTAAATGTCCAGATCCTGGGAAGTGAGAGTGTATAATGAGCCAGGTGAGTTCTGGTTAGAATGTTGTTTGTGTGGGATATGGAGCTGAGATTGAGAGGCTGGAAGTTGTATGTTGTATAAAAAAGGGTTCGAGCGTGGAGGAGTAATCTCGAGCTCACATTCTTGGACCGACTCTTGTCTTGCCTCCAGAGAAGACGAGTGGATTTTTTTTTATCCCTCTGTCTATTGTGCTCATCTCCATTCTGACGGAGTCTGGAAGACAGAGACCATATAGGCTTCCTGTGCTCCGATCGGCCAGGGAACCTTTCTCACGCCCTGATACTCCTCAAATAGTCATTACCTCCAGGCCTCACCAGTCACCGCCGCCGCTTCCAGCCACAGGCTCTTCTCTCCTGCCCTTTAATTCCTCCCTTGACCTCTTCATTCTCACTTTGGGAAAAGATCCGAATTCCGATCAATATCTTTACAAAAGCATTCCAGGTGGATGGGATCTCATTTCATTCAGTCAATAACCGACACTTGGCTGGATTCAGTAAATTGTCTAGCTAATTATTGAGTCTTGACTTCAATCTATGAGGTCAGTTTGGTCAGATGGTTGACCGTTGACCCATAGTCAATAAATGTCCGGCCTTGTATTTCTAATATCAACTCAAACTCAACTCACCTCAAATTACAAAATGAAGTCTCGATTCTCAGCTGAACGCGTCTCAATCTAGAAATGTTAACCTTGATTCTCAGCTGAACTCATCTCAAATCTCAATCAACAAAACCCAGTCTCGATTCTCAACTAAACTAATTTCTGGCTAAGAATCCAGAATTCTCAGCTGACTCATCTAGTTCCAAAAGTCCAGAATTCTCAGCTAAACTCGTCTGAACCTAGAGAATTCAGGATTCTCAGCTGAACTCAGCTCAATCTAAAGCTCTAGTCAAGATTCTCAGCTGAACTCGCATCTCAATCTAAAGCTCTAGTCAAGATTCTCAGCTGAACTCATCTCAATCTAAAGCTCTAGTCTAGATTCTCAGCTGAACTCAGTTCTGTCTAAACATCCAAAATTCTCAGCTCAACTCATCTTAATCTAAAACTCCAGGATTCTCAGTTCAACTCATCTCAATATAAAGGATCTATCTCAATTCTCAGCTGAACTCAGCTCCGTTGACAATAAAAATCACGATTCTCAGCTGAACTCGAGCTGAACGCAAACTCTCAGCTATTTCGCTATTGATTTAAAGCAAATAAGAATTCAATTTCTCCAGTGAAACCTTCTGATCTGCTTTGAGTAGAGAAATTCTTGTATTTTCAAAATAGAAACACTAGCGATACACCTCAGATGCCAAATATAATTAAATGGAAGATGATTCTTAATTGGCTCAGTCCGTCAGTTCCAATTTGAATGCGATAACGACACTTGTGATTTCCCCATGTCAAATATAGCTACTCACAGCAAAGCAGAATTTTGCATTACACATATCGTACGTACACCGAATGACAATATTGAGAATTGAGATATTGAGAAACCCCATCGAGTTTGAGCAGAGCGAAGGGTAGCATTCTCCGCTCAAGTGAACTGAAGCAGTTTTGTTGCCATGGGAAAGAGGAAAAGTTTTATTCTGTATTGATGAAGCCTAAGCAGTTTGATACTCTGATCGGATTGAGTCGACAGGCCATGCAAAAAAAACGGGCGTTGGTAGGAAGGGAAAAGAATTCGATTGCGATTTCTCATTCATTCATCAGACCGCCATTCGGGGGATGTTGGTGACAGCTCCTTAAGAAACAAGTGATTGATCTCTATCCAAAACCCATGTTGTGGACTCACAGAGATCCCAAGATCCTTTTTCCTCCGTTTCTTCTCTTCTTTGCAAACCCTGAACTGGAAGAAAAAAAAATAGTAAAACTACCGGAACTCTCAAAATCTCAGAAGAATAATACTTACTTGTATACGCACATATTTTATTTCTTCTACTCGGGACTTTACAGAGCTACCGTCTATCGTGTTCACTGCATTCTTTTCTGGCGGATCCATAACTTGCCCCGTGTGACATGTTGCCTTGGTGATTTTTGAATTCAACTGGGTTCAATTTATGCAATTTTGATGCCAATTAGCTACTCCATTTAAAAAACTCATTAAATCACATAAAACGCATTTAATCGCATATCACACCATGATTTCAAAATAGTGATTTCTTGTTGCCAGGCTGTTGCTAAGGTGCCTGTGCCTCACTGTGCCATATGGATTGCATTGCATAATGCATCTATTTCCCGCTGCTTAAATCCAATTTCGACAATACTTTGGGAACGGCATATGCTCGGGTTCTGAATAATAGGGATTTTTGGTCCTATGTCCTTAAGCCCTACTCGTAATAATAGCAATCAGAAGATTCTGATGAGATTGATAAGGGATTAGACGAAGGGACGGATGACTGACTGCTTATGGTACGGAATGGAGATTAGACGATATATGGGATATTCTGTACTACAGAATTGGTCAACCGAACTACACGATACGCGATGTACTTACCTATTCCTTCTCTCATTCCGATTCGGACTTATTTCGGATTACAGGGATTTCATTATTTGAATTTTTAAAATCCGATTGTAAGCTCTTCAATGCAAATTGATAGTCATATTTTGAATTTGGAAGATACGATTTACCTATCGAATTTAGAGATTCAGCTTGAAAATAGTCGGAATAGGGGATGAATCATACCTTGTACACAACAATAGGTATATAGAAGCTAGAACATATCATGCTCATGTTTCTGGAATAGAGATAGCCTAATGCATTTATTGACGTAGGGGGGAAAGTGAGGGAAAGTGAAATGAAACCAGGTGGAAAGGGTGGATTGAAAGGAATCTGTCTGTGGCAGTTTTGGAACGAAGACCTCGAGCATAGGTAAAAAAATATGATCTGACCCAACCCGCTGAATTAATAAAATGGAAAATGGACTTAAAATTAAGTTAAGTGCTCCCAATTTAAACACAACGTTTTGGTCGCAATTAGGTTTCATTTGAGCCTGGCTATTTTTAAACGTCGGACAGATGAACACATTTGGTGTAAAGTGGGGACTCGTGAAAGGATAATCATATGTGAGCGTGATTTAAGGATACACCTCCCTCTTCTCATATGTTTTGGAAAGAACAGAATTTGAGTGCAAAGGGGGAAAGGGAGGATGATTGACTGGTTTTGAATTTAGAATTGAATTGTATGGGTCCGAATTTCTTCCCAATCCCATTATGCTACAAGTAGTTGAGTCAAATGATTCGATGAACGAAGGCCAAAGTTTCATTGTTGACAGGGATGGAGCTAAATCGGCGCGGGTCGTGTCTTGAACCGATCAGGGTTGTTGCATGTTAGTTTGCCTTTGCCTTATGCTCTTAATTCAGTCTGATCAAGGATAAGGATAACGCGAATATCCGCCCAGCCCAGGCGAATATTCTCCCGGAAATTGCTGAATTTCAAGGGCTAATACTCGCCTTTAGGCGAATACTCAAAAAGCAATATTTGCGGCATCCTGTATGACAACCCTGATCTCGAGACTCATTTCTCACCGAGTAAATTAGATTAGACTGCGTCGTGTCCTCTAAAGAGAGCTGGAGTTCGGACTCAAGACAAGTTTTGTACATCGGCCTGATGACTGATTTGAAAGAGTATATTGGAAAAAGTCTGCGGGGGTTAGACCAATATAAATGAGTCTTTTTGACGACCTCTGAACCGCTTAAAAGGTGATTTAGTGGTTATGAAATGAAGTGGTTGGAGGAAGAGGGGAAAATGAGCTGAATGGTTCTATCGACTCGTTTGGAGGTTAGTGGAATGATGATAGGAATCCTGGCTCTCGTTCCACTCGGGTGCTCTATGTTCCAATTGATAGGAAGATGAGCTGGGAAGTGATCTGGGAGATTAAGGAAGGTGTGCATGGTTTCAGAGAGGCCGTGCCGATGTGGAGCTGGACCAGGCTCAAGATTACATTTTAAATGAGTTCAGAGCCAAGTCACAGCAGGAGGAGCAGCGGCATGAACATTCAGGTTGGATGTCGGAGTGGAAGAATACGTGATAACCGTTGTTGAGTTGAGCTGAAGTTGAGTTCGGTGAGAATTTAGGAGACGTTTTTAATTGATTGAGATGAGTTGAGCGAAAATGTTGAGAATTTCGGTAGTTCAGTTCATAACATACATATTGAAATGAATTGAGTGAGAATTCGGCAAATTTTGTAAAATTCAAATGAGGTTGATGAGAATTTTGAAAAAGGAGAAATTGAGACGTTGTTAAGTGAGAATTCGAGAATCTTTAAATCTTTTTTTATACAATGTACAAGTTGAGCGAGAATTCGGAACATTTCTCTTTAGATGAGTTTTAAGTGAGAATTCTGGATTTCTGGATATTTTGGCTAAATTAAGATGAGTCGAGTGAAAACTCTTCAAATCTTTGCTAAACCGATCATTATTAATGACAATGAGTTAGATGAGAATTGAATATTTTGTAGCAAAGAGTTTTTGAGAACAGTTTACCTATCTCTGCTACTGAATAGAAAATTCGTCAAAAATATGTTAAACTCGGTTGATTTTGCATGTCCAACGCATGCAAACCGATAGTTTGCTGAAGAAAAATATTATTTCCTAATTTTTTGCTTGACTCCTGATTCCACTCAAGGAAACAAAGTTGACTTCTCTCTGATATGCGTTCGACACGCAGATCCTTGAATTGAGGAAAAAGCCCTGATTCATAATAAAGGAATCCCGTAACTTCTTCTTAGCTCCCAACCTGACTTTTGAACCTGGCCTGGCCTGGCCTGACCATCTGCATCTCTCACCAAACTTTGTCTTCTCAATTAGTCAAACACTCGAGGAACTTCTCTCCGTATATTTTACGATCATGGAGAGAGACGACAGAAAAAAATTCGTGTGACAAGAAATTCCGTAAGAATATTTCCTCCGTTGAAGAGATAGAGGTGAGAGGATAAGGTAAAAGTGGGTAGGTAAAACGTGGTAAAACTCCTGACTTGTGTCGAACCGGTTTTAGGAAACCAAACTATTTTTTTTATCAGAGTGGACTTGGTTAGTTTATTTTGTTGACTGCTGACATAAACTGTAACATAAGAAGGCTAGGTTGGATGTACAGGATGAGTTGGAAGCTTAGCATTTGGATTTGTTTGATTTTTACCACAAAGTAACAAATGACCCGATGCCATGCAGCAAGCTCCAACACGTCAGTGCACATTATTTTAAAAAAAATCACCCTTAAACGAAAATTATTTAGAATTCAGAATTTCAAAACCAGCATAGCTAGCTAAATTGGAATCCCTGACTCACCCTGTTGTTTCCCAACCTGGCATACCGTCATCGTCGTCGTCTCCGCTCTGGGTTATCTGAGGAAGTGGAGGTAACGAGAAGGTATGCGGAGGCTCTTGGGTTGTATTGAGATGCAGATTAGACTCGAGGCGAGAAAAAGCCATGCCTTCCCTCATCATTATCATTGATCGCAATTAGCACTCTCGCCTCTTATCAGCTACATTATACATTACCTATTCTTCTCAACTTGATACAGCTAGCAGCTAGTCTACAGACCAAAAAAACCGAGTTGGTTGAACTGCCTGAACCTTTCTCTTGGCTTGGCTCTTGCTTGGTGGACCCACGACCCACTCATACTAATCATGACTAAGGTACATCGGGACAATCTAGACCAGAAAGGCTTATGGAACTAGATTTTTAATTAGTATTAATCCTTATGAAATTTTGAGGCCCACGAATTGAATTTCTACTTGTGGACGGGTCTCTAAGAATAAGCCAAAAATCAACCCAACGCCGCACAGGTTTTAGGAATTTGCGGACGACTGCATAGTCAACAAAGAACACAGAAATCTTGTGTTTTGAGGCCTCCTGTGCTATTTGCATGGAGCAAACGGTCTCCATATGCGAAAATAGCTCATTTTGAGGCACTAGGCTGCCAATGCCAGGTTTTTAATAAGGTTTTGAGAATTGTACTGAGAAAGAACCTCCTGATTCCTATCATACACTGAGTGGACGAACGACATTTTGAGAATGAGTTTTGATGAAGTTCATTCCCGTTACACTTTCCTCGTACACACACCACACGAATTGTTCCAAACTGGGTTTCTGTTGTTGAGAGGCGAGAAGAAGGAAGAATCGTGTCGTGCGAGGCCTGGTCTTGCCTTCCTCAGTGTTCCAGACTCAGAACTGGTCAGAAGGAAGAAGATATGGGATGTCATGTTGATGATGATATGTGATTCCAATTTGTGATTTCCTTTCTCACCGTTCCTATTAATGGGCTCAACCAGTACGAACACAGTGGCGGCACGCAAAACACAAATTCCAAAAGCCTCAAGCTATGTCACGTAATTTGGAATCAGTTGTAGGTAGGCTAGGCGGACCGGAAATGTCACTCAGTCGGGTTTTCTGCTCCTCTGCCTCTGCCGTTCTGTGGTCAGGTCAGGTGCCAGACGTTGAGGTAATGGAACAAATAAATATCTTCAAAATTTAATTTTAGTTTATTAAAACTCATTTAAAAATTGAGAATCTTTGCCTGATTCCGGCACTGACTCTCTGCCAAGTCATGATTGTTCAGAAGTTCTGATTCTGATCGTGTACTTGGCAGAGCATGATGTTGAACCAATGTTCGGCCTGAACTTGAGCGTCTGTGTTCAACATGAGGTGTCCATGATTATGATTACTTACTCCCCCGTCATTGTTCTCCTTCAATAGTCAACACTTTGGGCCTTTTGTTTCAAGCAGAAGAGCTGACAGGGATGGCTATTACTTGGATAGCCAAATAAGGGCGGATCTTGGGTTCAGGTGGTATTGACTTAGCACTTGACTCCCAACTGACCAATACTCATCTTCCCTGAACCACTCTGTACTTCCTGAGTCGGCCAAAGGATGATTATGGCGAGTCTAGATTAGGTAAGTGAAGATTCTAGTGTAAGGAAGATGATTGTAGCAGAGAGAGATATCGTTAAAGGTCGATGAACAAGTTGAGTCCAATCAATTGTATAAACTAGTTAAAACAGATCATAAATTAGATTTTTATGACTCTGAATGTCAACTGTGGAGAGAGTGTGTGGAATGTGGATCTCTCCATTTCCCCATTTGCCTTACATTTATATACCTTCACCGATTTGCAGACATTCAGATGTTCATTAGGTTTGAGGTTCAAGCAGATGTAGCCAGTAGTCAGTGGCCGCAACTCGTTCTCCTGGCTCCTGTACATAGGAATGAGTTTTGTCGTAATTGAGATGACAGAAGTCGAGGACGAGGAGCATGACAACTTGGTTAAGGAATCACTTCTGACAGAATATAAAAAAATCAAATAAAAAGAAAAAGACAATTAAACTTTTACACCCAAGAAAGCGGAATAGGGAATAATTTATTCTGATTCGTATAAGGACATACATCAGTTTGGGATTACGAGTCGAAGCCCAGCTAAGCCCAGCCAGTGACCAGTGTGTGCGGCTATTGTTCTATGTGCCGTGAATAAAAAATATGCATTTTATTTCTTTTTGAGGGCTGAGGAAATTCAAGCTTGGATTTACTTTGCCCGTTCGTATTGATTGTCTTCACCTTGTCAGGCGGTGGTTCGTGCTGCAGAACCTAGGCTCAGATAGATGACCGATGGATCCTTTTGCGAGGGGCAATCCAAAGGTTCTAAGTTTGTCTTACGCACAAAATCCAGCATGCAGCTTGTTTGATCAATTCAAATTTTATTGAATTTTAATAAATTTTGATGAATTTCTGCGGCCTGTCTGTATGTACCCATTGCATCCACCCATTGTATCGACAATGCATTTCGAAAAATTAGAATATGTTCATCTGAAATGTGTATAATTTTTATGAATCCAATTTGAAGAATTTCAAAACTTCGAAGTTTTGAACGATTTAAAATATAAACGAATTTGTAAATCAAACCCAATAGAATTTCGACTAAAATAAAATAGTACTTATTTGTAAATGGGTGTTCAATAAACTAGTTAGTAGCTAAAATCGATCAACTGAATTTGAAGAACTCAAAAAATTCTGAAGTGACCCTCGCATGTTCGTATATGCATGGACAGTTCGGATCTTAAATTTTAAAGCCTGGCCACAGGTAGCCATGACTTGAGTTCCCTCTAATAGCACCTTATTAATCTTACCTCAGATACCTATTCCGCATTGTGGGAAGGTGTAGGAATTTTTTACATGTCTTCTCGTATGCACATATATTATGTCAGAATGAGACTAACTACCTGTACCTGTACCATATCTCATGTGTTCACTGAAGGCCAATGGCCGTTCCTTAAATGTTTGAGGAAAGTACTATGTACTTCTGCACTGTCAACGGAATTTAGAACTCAGCTCTGTCCAACTGCATTATGCAACCTGAGTCTGAGTACTCCGTATTCAACACTTAGTCCATTTAAAAAACGGAAAATGGTAAATGAAGAAGCTGGAGGCCAACATCTCTCACACTTGAAGACCTCAGATGCTCATTCATAAATTGGTATGAAGAAGAGAGGAAAAAAAGGAACTGGGAAACGAGAATTTCACTTAAAGTTCAGGGAAAAGGTCCACAGACAAGCCAAACCGCCATTTATCTCACACTTGTTGTCAAGTGATAAACTACAGTTTTTCGCAGACCTGAATCATGGTTTATTCAAAGGAGAACCAGAAGTTTATTCCGCCTCCAGCTCAGAGTCACCCTTCCCAACCATTAACTTGCTGCTTCGACTTCTCCCGTCTCCACGGAATTTTCTAACTGCCTCCCGGCTCTCCCTTTACCAAAAAATCAGACAACAAACACCTGATGATGAGTATTAATAATCTGGTGCTCGTGGAATCAAGCCTAGCGTAAAATTTAATTTCTGTCCGCTCGTCAATGTCAAGTACCGTAGATGCCTAGCAAAATAACCCGTCCGAGCGATTCGTAGCTCACTAATGTTAAAATAGCCAGCAATTGCCTAAACTCAGGAGATTTGTTTCTCAAATGGAGAAATCAAAACATCAGAAAATTTAACACTAAGGTTCATGGAAAACAAAATCCTGGTTAAAATTTAAGTCATTTGAATGAAAATTTCAGGTCAAATTATAGTTAAAGAGCTTAAATCACGCAATACAAATTTAAAGAAATACCATACGCCCATCGCGCGAAATAGTTTCGTTCGAATTTTGAACAAATAGAATGAATCACCCTCTGTACATCCAAAATTGCTAGAATTATACTCATTTCGATTCAAATTTTCTAAATTACCGTTAAGTACAAAAATATTTTGAATATCGCAGTATTTAGCATCAAATTCACATATTGTACCTTCCCATGGCTCTGACCCGCTTTTTGAACGAGCCGCCAACGTGAAAAATACCAAAGTACCGACGGTGCGGACCAAGTCGGACCATTCATTCTTTTAAGGCTGTACGCTTACTTGATT
>JAQFXZ010000323.1:0-21691 GCA_034694025.1 Ceratophysella scotica | reverse complement strand
TTCCTGATTTTTGTATGTCAAAACCTCATTTTCGTCAAAATGTCAGATACCAGGTTGTGAAAATTTTGACAACGATCAGATACCAGCTTGTGATCCTTCAACGACGTTATGTGGACTAAACTCCACGATGTACTCGCTTAACAAAATTATATTCTATATTTTACAGGCCGCTGGAGGGAAACGGATGTTAGGTACGTATCTGTGTATTATCCACGTAAATGAAGATGATGTGAAATGTGAAGGACTCTGATATTGAACTTTTAACCACTGAACTCTTTCAAGGATTATTAACTGATGCTTGATGCTTGAACTGAAGTCTGGATTTGAACAGCCTGTTCATTTAAACCTCGAGCCTGTCCAGAATTCCCGTGGCGACACCAGTTCGAAATATCGCGACCAAAGTCACACCAATCCAGACGAAAGTAGCTTTCGATATCCATGGATCCGAGTTTGGAAGATTCTGAGAACCACAACACAAAGCCAGTTCCAGCTCAAACCCGGGCGTCAAACGTTGGAAGTGTTACCAAATTGCGACTTGAAGAAAGTAAAGCTAAGAGAGACAATAGGAATAGGGAACGGAGTAATAATGCTGCTACTGAACGTCGAATGTGCACTCGGTCTTATTCAGGAAAACAATTAGAGCTATCGGAGGATTTTGCCAGTACACTTAAGTAAGTACACAACGGTATACTACTTGAGCTGTGTCTTGTATCTCCTTATACTGCATCTCTTTCTATTAACAGTTATGATCTCCACAAATGGAATTTGTCATCATGTGACGTATTTCATGGGCTTCCACATTTTCAGCAACATACGAACTGGGACTGTGGCATTGCCTGTATTGCCATGTGTTTGAAGCCTTCTCTGCGTGACAAACTATTTGCTGATTTAGACTTTTTTCGTGATGATCCCGCCATTGGGTTTGGAACCAGGTGACAATTTTTCTAAAAGCCTACCTTAAACTAAATGGCATTCGTCAAAGTTAAATGGATGACTTCTTGACACTTTCTAGTGTTTGGACAATCGATCTATGCTACCTTCTAGCCCATGTTGGAGTTCCGCACAAAATGTATACAGTATCACTCGGAGTTGACCCTAAACTGGAAAAAGAATCTTTCTACGGGAAGATTACCGACAAGGTATGGATGTTGTTTGTCGGTCAGCGGTTAAAATATTAAGTATGAAGTGCCCGTCACATGATGTTATGTGAATGTCAAGTGCATTGATTAGCAGTATGAACGTATGTGCGAGTTACACCATAGCGACTAAGAACAAACCAGAAAAATATATAAACGTTTTGAAGTACGTTAGGCGAATCGTATCCAGTATAAACCATAACCTGATGTAAACAGATCAACGACCAAACAGGCAAACGAGGATCTTGTAACTTGGCATTGAAGGTTTGGCCATGCATTACCTACTGATATCATTTACCAATATACCAAACCAACTGAAGTATGACGTATGGTACTCCGACGAAGGGTTTAACAACAGCTGATTACCCGCAGAACACCAGAAGAGCATAGATGGATTTAAGGTCACCGGTCAGTGGAAGTTTGAGCCTTAAAATACTACATTTTCTATTTCCCAGGTCACAGGTTGTTGATCTGATCCTACGGGATACAATATACAATGTGTTTCGAAACGTATGATTTCAAAGTGTACTCACAATATTTGTTTCTCTGTGAACTTTTGTTGTCACCTTTGAGTTAAAAATGGACATACACAAACAGCTGTTAGCTTTAATATAATATGTAGTAGACATTGAACCTGGTATAAGAATGTTCACCTTGTTCAATTAAACATGAAATGAGGTTGGTTTGTTAAAGATTTGGATGAATAGCCATTGGTCATGATTGAACTAGTAATTGTGTGTTTAAGTGTACACTCTAAGACCAAGACCAGAGTCAGAATACGGCTAATGCTCGTTTGGAGAAACTGTCATAGCTCGAGATAATACTACAGTTAATTTTGTAACAAAACCAGACTCGTGATTTAACTTTAATGAACCTACTCAACTTAATTTGTATACCATGCAGTGGAACAGCTGATGTAGGTTAAGTTAGGTTTGATGAGTCCTGTTTCGTGAAGTCCTGTCCAACAAATCTTCATTTATCAAGCAAAATGACTCGCTTGTTTTAATTCCGAAATATTACGCATTACGCATGCAAAATATATCATAATATTTAGGTGTTGTTAGGTTAGGTTCAATTCCATTTTTAAAGATTTCAAAGTATTGAGCAATCTTTCGGACACTATTTCAGGTGGATCACCCCGATGTCATTTTGGTTGAGAAATTAAGACTTGTTGGCTACAGAATCTATCAAACCTAGCTTAACCTCCGTCAGCTGTTCTACACTATATTATACAAATTAGCTCGAATAGGTTCACTGAACTTGAATTACGAGTCAGGTGTTGATACAAACTTCAGGAGCTCTATCTATGCGCATGAGTCAGTTTTAGTCAGCATCAGCTCAGCAGTAAGTGAGTTGTAGTGAAATGATGGTGGTGCTTGGTGCTACGCTACAGAAGCTAGCACTTATGCCGTCTCGCAATTCTCATTCTTCGCATTTTGGTGGTTCGATTTGATCAGCGAGAAATAATTTAAAGTTACCTTTGCTTTTGTAGCTTTGAAGCTGTCTTCAACAGGTTGCAGCCTTTCTAAAACCTTGATCAGGGTCACTTTAGGTGTTAGGTACAACCGTCCCGAATACTGTAGCATTCTCAACCGGGTGGAACCGAATATTATGTGGCTCAGCAGGATATCTTACATTTATACCTCGAAATAGTTTCAATTGATTTGCATGACCTGTTTCAAACTCTTATTTCCTTCCTGAGTCTGTTGGTGAGTTGGTTGCTTCGTGAGCTGGTGCATCGAAATCGAACGGACAAGCTAATTCCCTTGCTCTTACTGAGAAGGGCATTGGCAAGGCCATCTGCCATCTCTGTCATAGCTACAAACAAATGAGCCTTGATTTCCATTTGCAGATGTTTTATGTTTTAATTCTATATTTACAGGAGTCTCAAAGAGTTCAACGACGTATCCTTGACTGTGAAGCTAACGGAATAGAAGTGGAGCAGTGTCAGCTATCCATGGAAAATGTGCTCGAACTTCTAAGGACAACTGGCCCACTGATTGTTTTGGTCAATCACAACATGCTACAATGTAACGATTGTTCTTGGGGACTTGCTAAAATTTGCAAAAAGTTATGCTGCACACAGTTTCTTGGACACTTTGTGCTACTTATTGGCTACGATTTGGCACATGGAGTAGTGTACTACCTCAATCCCGCAAATGCAGCTCGTAAGTTGTTTCAAAACATTACATATCTCTTTCTGTTACCCAACTATCCCGAATGTCTTCATATGCTAATCATAATGTCTCTCGTGGCATACAGGAGTCTGCCTGGTATTAATTGAAGCGTTTGATTCCGCCAGAACCTGCTTCGGAACGGACTACGACCTGATTGCCATCAGGGATATGGGAAACGCTGTGGCAACGGTTTAAGAAGTGTAATACATAAAAACAGCAAATTTTCTTGGTAAACCCTTTTTGCCTGTGTATCAAATGCGCATATCTGGAATTTCTATACAGATAACAATAAATTCGAATAATGCGGAAAAGACTTTTGGAGAAACTTCCTGATTGACTATCCTTCCGCTTGAACTTCTGTAACCTGTAATCATATTGTCAGGGTCTTGTAATTTTGTTGCACGGAACGCCTCTTTTTGAATCGCAACTTCTTTTTACTTGTATGGTTTGACTTTTGGTAAGGAAAAACCGATCATGTTGACAATCACTTTTAATGATTTTTTCTCTATTGTGTTTTTCAATTTTGTAAACGATCAAATTCGGCAAATAAACATTCGGTCTAACACATCTCTGGTATTTCGTACTTTCGGTCTGATTGTCTTCCGGGCAAAAAGATGCGGTCTGTTGGGCGGACACGGATACTGAAAACATTCATAATGCAATGCATAGTTCATACATGAGAGCAAGTGTGTAAGTCCATTTTTATGTTTGATGCATCGAATGTATTGAGTTCTAACTCACTAATCACTGTTTATGTATCTCACGGAATAAAAACTCCTATTTCAAACCAGGCAAAAACTGAAGTGTAGTAGTTTATTATTTTAGGTAAAGGCGGCTATTCATTTATTTGTTCGAATACCATTGCCCGCGCCGTCGAAGTTGAGCTGCGGGATTCGGACTTCTCCAGTTCCTTGTAGACGAACTCCCAGGACTCATCTTGGGCTTCTCCTTGGAAAATAAAAAAAAAAAAATTTTTAAATTAGGCAAGCACAGTCCTGACTTGGTTCCAAGTGATTGTCATCTGCTGTTCCTTAAACTACAGAAACACTAGGCTGGGAAGATGTTTAGTTCCTAGGATGTGCAAAATGATTTAAAAAATTATTATTGAAAATAAAACAAATGTCTACAAGAAAGGAATCGTCGTTGAAGAATGAGAATCTCGTAACTCAAATTGCTGCTAAGTATGAGAATGTCGTAACTCCAAAATCACTACTTTTCAGGAAGCGGTTTTAACTGATTAGTTTAATTGCTGAAAATGATAAAATAATTCCGAGATAGCTAGTGTCTTAGAAAAAATGAAGTTGCAACTATAGTACATTTTTATTTACAAAACATTGAGCAATTGGATGTTAAATGGCATTCAATGTGAGATACGATGTTTCCATTTGCAATACATAGCAACTAAGAGTGAGCTACCGACTTTTCTGTACTATATTCTAACTGCAGTTAGAACGTTTTGATTGTGGTTAGGGAGGTAATTCATCATAAACCGAATGACAATCAGATGGCGATGGCAAAACAAATTTCAAAGCCTGCAATTTTTTTCCATTTTCACTCCAATCCTTATTTTTCCAGAACTTATTCAACTTGTCTCAGTTCTTCTGTCACTTAAGAGCATTTGAATACTTTGCTGGCTACAAATTTCTTGGATGCGCAGGGAGGACCTACCGTTCTGGCTGGTCTGATTGAAAAATAATTGACATTACTGGCATCATCGTAACAATTAATCATTGTTACATGAATCGAAACACTTAACGCAAGAACTTAATTAGAGCATTTATTGGTGCGGGAAATATTGCTTGTGAATACTGTACATTTAAAAGCAGTAGGTACCTGTCAAGCATTCCGCGGATTCAGCTACCAGCTACCATGACCTCGGCCAAGCTAAATACTTTGTCTTCTGGCAAAGTTTCCATAACTAATTAAACTTGATTACTACACCATCAAAACAATAAATTGCCATTTATCTGAGTAATTCCGCATGTTTAGCAAATTAATATGAAATACGAATATATCGTATCCACTATTACCGCTCTGAGTGATTCCGCCCACGTTTGGTGAAGGGTTACTACGAATTCATCGAACATGAGTTACGATTTTTTCACAGCAACATTACATGCCTTTTAGTACGACAAATCTTTAGGGCTACACAGTGTTCTTATGCTGTTCCACTTTCATATGATATTTTACGAGCATGTGTAGTGAATTTTTTCTGATTTTTTGGTATCACAACCCATTTTTCGAGAAAAATGAGTTACGAGATTCTCTTATGTATTAGGCAGCAACTTGAGATACGAAAATCCAATTCTCAGCAGCATCTTGAGTTTACGAGATTCTCATTATTCAACGACATCAAGAAACATCAAGTCAGAGGGGCAAGTTTGTTGTTTGTTAATTTCTCTGCCTACTTATTAGCGAAAAACTAAAGCAATCCAGCTATAGTTAGTTCATTAGTTACAGGTTTCTGAAAATGCGATAATACTTATCAATCAACCCTCGTATGCATTCAATTTACCTATATTCAATCCTTCAAATCCACCCAGCAAATAAGCCAAATCACGGACCAGTTGAGCGGGAACAACTGGCTGGGGGTAATCCTTGATTTTCTTCAGTATTTTCCCCACCTCCTCCTCCACCTTCACTTGAAGCAGTGCCTTATTTATGAGATGAAAGTTGCTCATCTTATCGTAAATCAAAAATTCAAGCCTGAGTTGACTGGTTGTCGCTGTCGGTAGGCTGAAATAGTTATCAAATCGAAATCTGATCTACTGTACATCCAAACATAACAATTGACATTAGCATAGCATCATTCTCTTCGCCTTGCAAATTTCAAATCCCCCGTCTCAGATTCGCCATCGTTAATTCTCAACCACCGAACCAGATGGCTGTCTGGTTGCTCATCTCAGTTCAATGTTAGCATCCGTAAAATTCTTATGTCGTATTGAGAATCCATTCCAGAGCTGGTTATCCATGGGTAGGTATTGTGGTTGACCATGCAAAATGCAAAATTTTACCGGTTAATGAGTGCTACAGTAAACAAAATTATTTGATTCTCCAAAAATAGGCATTAATACAAGAGTTCCACTGCGCTGGTCGACCGAAGTTTGATGAGTCCTCAACTGAATGTGGATGGCATGCTAAAATACGGCTTTGAAAGTTTCATGTTCATTTTCACCCCTCCATTTAATTAAAATATCCATTAATTTATTAGTTGGTAGGAACATCGGAGGACGGTTCCATGAAGTTTGTGAGTGAGTCCATGGCGTGCAAGCAGCAAGTATTTTCTGAATGCATGTCAGCTCTCTCTTTTAATTCTTTCTACTAACATCTACCTCACTTTTCCCATCTCCGTCTCTTCAGTTTAGACGAATAATTAACTATTACATTTGGAGCTAATCGGCTACACCCAAAGTTTGGTTCCTGAGCATGCTTCACGCTGGAGTATTTACAAATAATCTAATAAATACTTGTCCAGAATTTAGTTTGCATAGCTTCGGAATTCCACAAATAAATACAGATATATAATATAAAGAAATACCCCCACACCCAAACCTCCCTAGGACATCGCCCAGTGTCGAGTGTCGACCATGGTATGTTTAGAGTCAGAGCAGATATACGACAACAGGCACGCGGATGCATATGGCTTCCTCTGCACATCGTGTCGATTTGAGTAAGCATGCCCGTTCCCTGGTAAATTCTCGTAAGTACTATAGAATCCGATACATCCTGAATTACTGATTCTAGCCAAGTAGTAGACAAGTAATAGGACTTAATTGTAACCAGCGAACAACTCATGGCATCAGTTGTAGTCAGTTGGGTAATACTACTGCAGTTCAGTTTGACGGCAAGAGCTCCGTTCTTCATTTTCTGAGTGTTGATTGCTGATCACTTTCTCTCGGCTCGCTCCGCTTCCCTCGAGTCTGAAATTGATATTGACGCTTCATTCCAACCCCATGTGATGTCCAATTTTTTGAAAGCGTTGTTCTTAATTCTTAAGCTAAAAGATTAGTGTGAGTGAAAGTTTGAAGTTCAAAACACTGGCTTAAGGAAAATCGATTCGACCAGTCCGCTCTAGGCCGCAAAATCTCCAAATCATAGTCAAAGTGTAAATATAAATCTGGTCCTCAATTTGCTTAAGTGAACGTGTTTCTTACATTTCATACTTTCTCCACATTCACTTTCACTTTTCGATGTTTTCGTGACGATTGTTGACATTGTCAATAAAATCTAGTCCAGGAATATTCTGTAGAGCTTGCTACGCTCGTCATGTAAATTCTAAAAGCAATTTAACAAATCTGAATCTAATTTATTCAAATTCCGAGATTAGGTGTAATTTCGAGTCTGATGTTGAAAAATGAAGAACTGATAACCAAACAGCGTGGTCGCATTTAAGAATTTAAAGAACAAAAATACGTCTCGCGTGTTTTTAAAACTTCGTATTGACTTAAACCGACCTAGGTTTCTAAACCTGTTGAATTTGTTTAAAAAACAAGGTCCTTCTCAGCAAAATAGCAAATAGCGGTAAGAAACCAGTCGGTTTCCGTGATTTGCACTGACGTTGTACGTTGTACGTTGAGCAGAGTTGAGCTGGGAACAGACGCTACGAATTTTCAAATCTTGTCTATTCCACATCCAAAAGCGAGAAGAGTTGGAACGGATAGCGGATCCGAGAATTTCTATAATAAATATGTGAGTTTGAAGAGAAGGAACCAGTCCGTCGGCAACTACCGAGCCAGACTCAACGACCGACTTTTTTCGGGTGAAAACAATAAAGACACAAGAGCAATGGGCTTTTCTCCGCACAAACATCAAATCAAACAAGAAAGCGTGCTACTCTGTTCTGCCTTTCGAATAAACACAAACAATCAAGTGCTTTTTAGCATTCCGCTTGTGATCCTACTTGACTAATCTACTTCCGTGCTAAACCGGTCAACTTCTTGTTTCAGACAGTTTTCATTTATAGTGCGGTCTCAGAATTATTCTGAAGAGCGGCTTCTCCAGATATTCACCCTTCATTTGGTAAGTAAATTGATTCAATGAACCTAGAAAATTGCATCAAAGATTTTGAAATCGATGTGTTAATGTACATTTTATTTTATTTATGATTTGTGTAAAGTTTTCTTTTGCAACGTTTTGAAAATTATGAAAACCTGAAATGCGGAAGCGAATTTCCGCTTCAGTTGCGGATTACGTGGAAAAATATATTCATATTAAAGAGGTTAGTGCCTTTCCCTCCATGCAATACCGACTTATGCAACAAATACGAGCATGATATTCCACAATGGATTTACAGCTTGACTTCCTAGAGTGAAATTGTTGTATTGATTCTTGCCACTGGAAATTCGTGGGTTTCATTTGACTAGACAATAGTCGCAGACGGAGATATACATAATTGCACCATGCAACATACAACATACATAAACCCAGGACGCCACATTTTCTCTTACTCATCGTCATGAACGAGTGGCTGACTTTCTCTTAGGAACTGCTTAATGACTCCGATTATTTCTGATCATCCGATAGCAAATGTTTCAATATCCAGTCATTATTGCGGTCACATGGCAAAATAAGTAGGATGGTTTCAATTTCCTCATAATGGTTCAGAATTGATATACAAATAGTTCTAATGAGTTGTGCTCATATTCCCGAGTCCGAAAATAATCCTGCTAAAAGGAAGCCTGTCAACAGTTCTGGAAACATGACGGAGGTAAGAAGATGAAGAGATACCGCTCATTAATCTTCTCCTGAGATAACGAGAGGCTCAGTTAGCAGGAGATAATGATTTCAGGAATTTATGCGATGTTTCCATTTGAATATTCTCATCTTAATAGCACTCCAGAGCATCTTCGAGTATTATTGACTCAGAGCCTAATTAAGGGTTGAAGAATCCGCTGCAGAAATATAGCAGGGACAGCTGCGTCACAAAATTTTTCTAAAATTAGCCAGATATCGCCGTCAGTGAAGGTACCAATAGAATTATAAATTTTAAATACTTCCGGTTTAAACACAACACCAAACAAATGTCATGTAGGACTTCCCACCTAATTTTGCCCAGTCATTGCATTGCATAACCGAAGTATTCATTACAACATTATTCACAGGGAAACAATTTCAGAATTCTGAATTTGATAGACTTCGGAGTCCAATTTGTACCATACCAATACCATAATGGCATATCATAAACTATTAGTTGACGTAGGAGCAGGACTACAGGAAGTATGCGTTTTTACCTGTCCTTTGAAAGTGACTCTGAGTGGTCTGAACCAAACGTTAATATCAAAATCTGAAAAAATAAAAGCTCTCCCAGGCTAAATTAAATGCTGGTATTCATTGATCAAAGGCCTACGCTTGACTTACTTCCTGTACCATGCTGGCACTTGACAGCTAGACAAAACAGGAGCTTGAGTTGTGAAAACCAGCATTCGCAGCAAGGACCTGTTTGTTGGAACGGGCTGATGGCTGATAGTGCGGAAAAGCATGACATTTAGTAGAAGCCCAAATGATCTCTCAACGTCGCGTCGTGGTTGACTTTTCCCATGCGTTATTCAATACACGCTGTATATGAGGCTCAAACTGGAACTACCACCCGTCATCATCACACATAGATTAGCCCAACAGGTTGAGGGCACTAAGAGAAAGCGTGGAAATAGCTACATTACATGCATTGTATAAACATTCACGGTAAGGTATTTGAGTTGACGCTTTTTGGGGATTTTTCCTTAGGAGACAGGTTTTGTTTTGGTTTGTCCCCTTGGCAACCAAAATAACAACCTTCTACCGAAGGTATGCATTTACCCTCCCCCCCCCCCCTAAAATGTTCAGACACCCATAACTCAAGGAAGGAGTGACTTTAGCGAAAAAATTAAAGACGGAAAATAGTCGGAGATTGTGCTAAAGTTTTGTCACATTCCTTTTTTCCTACGTAAATCTTCACACTGACCAGTAATTTCAAAAACCGAGTACCCGGCACTCCGTGGTAGGCAATCCTTTGGCCCCACCCTTTTCTTATATTGCAATTGTTATACCCCTTTGTATTCTACCCCAAATTGATGTATAAATCAGCAATGTAGCTCAACTTGGTACAAACTTATTGCCCTCCAAACACAGGCCCTTATGAAATCTTTAATCTAACACATTGGCATGGGCCGTGCAGCCGAGGTATCACTTTGACGTCCACCTCTGAACCTATATTGCGCCAATGGGTCTCTAAAATCGACAAATTCAAATGAGCTGAGGCTGAAGAAAACGAATGTTCCAGGCGTCACATGCAAGGCTTCGATCGTTAAGGTTCATCTAACACGCTCTTTAGGCCCTTTATTGCATTTCCATCGACTTTCGAAATACTTCGCAAATATACAACCAGGTAAAAGCTGTAGCGTTTGACTGAAATTTACTGGTGAGTTTGAAAAACTTGACCCTGAGGTCACAGGTCAAACGCTTCATGAGATATTCATTGATTTCCCCAATAACAAGTTTTTCATGACGTGAAATGACTTGACAACGTTAACACGAGCGAGTGCAGTAATTGCTATTTCATACTGGAACCATACAGTATAATACTTGGTTTTGTTCGTGCTGATCTGCTTGTCCGTTCATAAACACACCTAATTGGCCGATGAATATACTCTATTGCAGCTGCACAAACTACAAAAAGCCGATGTTAACTACAATATAATGTTCTAATCTAATTTACAAATAGTAGAGCAATTGCAGAATTGAGCCAGATTAATAGCCGAGCCAACCTTCTAAGCTAAAAAGATCAAAATAAAGAAATGTGCCTTAAAAAGACACGAAGTTCCTGAGGAGACCAAACGCTATCAAAATTAGAAAAAACAAGTTCATTCAAAAATTTATATTTCAAATAATTATGTCTTGAATAAATTTTAAAGATTTCCCACTCGTTTTGAACTAAAATAAATTTTGCATAAATTCAGTCTTCTCAGGCCCTCCATTTCTTCAAAATAATAATGGCATTACCAAATACGCAATCCTTAACTACTTATTTCAATAAAAATCTTGATAGAGGGCCTGAAGAGACTGAATTTTAAGCAAAATTTATTGTATTTCAAAACGAGTATGAAATCCTAAAAATTTATTCCATGCATATAATTATTGGAAATATAAATTTTTGAATAAACTTGTTTTTCTAATTTTGATAGCGCTTGGTCTCCTCAGGAACTTCGTGTCTTTTTAAGGCACATTTTTTTATCAGGAATATTAATATCAGTGCGGATTTTGCATATATTATTGTGCGAAATATTGTGTAGCATATTTCTTCATGAACTTAGATAGGTAATGTGTGCTACAGTCAAAGATGTAGGTAAGTAATATATATGTCTAGTCTGATGGGGATGAACATCACCAAAGCAACTCAGCCCTATATTGACGAACTCCATTTTGGTAAACACTCAGCTAAACAGGAAATTTAGATGGGATTCTCAATTGGCAAAATTACGATATTTAATTTGGTAGAATAAATTCTACCATACTGTTATACGAACTGGGATAAAATTAATTCATGAAAAATAGGCAGATGATAAATGGTAAGTACAACTGGCAGTATTAAGAATAACTGGAATTATGAATAAAGTGAATAAGCGGTACGAATTGAAGATTAGAAGTTGAATCAAATTAGCATAAAGTTGTTACGAGTACTAGTCTGGAAAATAAGCAGAATCAACAAGATTTTTTACTTTGACTTGTATTTGTTTCTTAAGTCCACTTAACTTTTGACATCAAATTCTCGGTTTCTTTCTATCAACTCTTTTCTCTAAAGCCAGATATATAAAGTATGATACTGTCATTGCCTCGAAAGAACTAGGCTACAAATCAAACTCCAGAAAACAATAATGTAACAGCCAAATACTCCTTGGATACTTGTAAGATAAATAAGGAGTTTTGGCTAGGCTCTGCTTTTCTTTTCAATACAGCATACGTATTTGCTCATTTCGATTTTTTGACTCGCTAAGATTCAATTGGAAAGAAGACAAAACAATAGGCACATGGTGTCTCGATACTTGCGATTGTTCATCGCAAACATTTGCCTCTCCGAAAAAGGTACAATTATGTAGGTACTTCTCAACAACATTTTGCTCCAGATCAGAGCTGAAATAACATGCAACTTTTTACGGTGTAAAAAAGTTTGGATAGTTTGGAAGCATACGTCAAGTATTTTGTTGAGAAAGTTTATTGTTCAAAAAGTTTAGCTGGAAAAGAAAAAGAGCTTGAAGAGGCTTCAGTGTGTGTCTGAATATGATAATTTCCTTCCAAATAGGTTACGGAAACTACATGTTATCTCTCAACAGCCACAATATAAATAAATCGCCGGAGAGGCTCTTGGGGACATTCATAAAAATGTCATTGACTGTTGTGAAGAACTTGGGCTCATAACAGATGATTTGCATGTACTGTACTATTGCTCAAAACCGAGATCCGGATTGTTTTCCATTCGAATTGGAGTATACAGTAGTAGGGATATTCGAGCATATTTTTCATCGTTCATTCATTCATTCATTCAGGTATTCCCACGCAACCTATTTCCAAAAAGTGAAAAATTGAATAATACCATTTGAAAAGTTAGAGAATTAAAAGGGTGAATGGTGGATCTGTATATACCGCCTTTCTCAAAAAAGACTGACCCCCTTTATTTATTTTTCTTAAAAGTAAAAAATAAAATTTATATTGTCTATGTTGTAGTCACTGGTTTTTTATGAGGTTACGGTAGGACGGGTAATACTCCAATGAGCCATTGTGCTTGGGTCATTCTTAGCAGCACTTATCACTTTCAATAATGAGCAGTTGGGCTGTGTCTGTATATCGGTCTCTCTGTCGCACAACAACTTTGTTTACACGGCTACCAGGGCGGCAAATCCAATGTCATGGCAACCTAATCCTACACAATACAATATCTTATAATTAGCAGTTGCTGCATGTATGTATGTATGACAATAGGGTGGGCGACAGTTGGGCGGAGACAATAGGGTGGGCCAAAGTTGGGAGGGGCAAAAGGGTGGGCGAAAGTTGGACGTCGACAATTGGGTTGGCGAATGTTGGTCGGGATAATAGAAAGGGGTAAAAGTGGACGGGGATAGTAGGGTGGGCGCAAGTTAGGCAGGGGCAATAGGGTGGGACAAAGTTGGGCGGAACATGAAGAGAATGAAAATATATTTAAAATGCAATTCAATACACAGATCAATGCTAAGCACTGACTGGTGGGCAGCTAGTGCAGAATAAAATCCTAATCGAGTGACCTGCAGATTAGGGTCAAAAAATCAAATTTACCCTACGTCCTAATTCCTTCCTGACCACTTGTGACTGACTTTAACATGTGTTATTGGGATTTAGTGCTGGGTGCTATTGCTATGCCAAAATCATTTTAGGGGGGTCAGTCCTTTTTGAGACAGGCGGTATTTCCAGGATATAGAACCTCATTCCAAAAGTTCTTCCGATAAGACGGTAGAATTTTTGTAAAGGAATTCTCGCGCACACCCTGTATTAGTAACCTCTAGAACGGTTCACAACATGCGAATGTTGACAAATTTATACTTTAATATGGAAACTTCATGATTGATGAATAAAGTATTTTGTCAAAAGGCATGCACAAAGCTAAACCAAATTCCTGTGCACGTATTTTTTTGACCCGCCCACGAACTAATTGGAACCGAGGCTCAGAGTCCATTTAGCGTCGGCCCTGAGCTTTTGTGCCTGGTACCCTAAGAGCAACAGTTCTGAATTCTTCGCTATAAATTACCCTAATAAAAGTTCTTCCTCGTAATTCAGATTCGCTTCATATTCAGATACTCTCACAAAAAGTTGGATAATTTCGATTAATTTCAAATGTCAAAACTCATAAAGTTTGTGCAATTAATTCCAAGCAAGCTTAATATGAAGCTTCACTGCAAGTTTTCTACTCTCTAATTCATTAATGGTTCAAATGAGTAAATATTGACGCGGACGACGCCAAATGCCTCGACACCACACACGTAGTAAACATTTAACCAAATACATGTGGTTTGATGCAAGCCCCAAGGACCAAGGACCATTTGCTCGAGGAAAAGCTTTTCCCCACAATTATTACCGACCTCTGAGATCTCTAACCATCACAATCACTCTTCCTTTCACTTCCCGTTATACAAACATGCAGTACTGTACTACTGGAGCAAATACACAATAGACACATGCGTGCAATTGAGTGTCACTGTGTTATAGCCTATAGCGAAAAACCCATTTATGGTCATCCGAATTTCTGTTCACGATACGACGGTCAAAAAATCTCTTTCACCCTCCCAAAATTTCATACAGCGTTGCGAGTTGGTAAATATCGGGATACTTTGCTCTAAAGTTCTACATCGGAAAGACGCTTGAATATCAATAATTGAACATATTCATGAGTTGAGGTTTGAAGAAATCAAATGAAGCAACTGTATTCAATAATTAATTATTTGATTAATATGTGAAATATAATATTTTGCACCCCTTACTTTGAGTCTAATAATTCAGCTTTTGCAAAAAATTAAATGAAAATTAAGCAGAAACGCATATGGAATTTTGCAACTGAATAGAGAAATTTCATCTAACCACCGAAGTAAAAAAAATCAACAAACGGGTAAAAATAAAATTGTTAATCCAAATTTAGCCTCAGTCAACATTGTGTAATCTGGCAAAGCCCTCAGTAGTATTTGCATTCCAGCCCTTATCGTATAACTATTTGAAAAATTTTTGGCTTCCACTGTAATGCTTTCAGTAATAATGGTACTCCCTAATTTGAAAAAAAATTATGCAATTAAACAAAGAGCTATTGGTTCGCTTTCACTTCCTTACTCGTATTCCTATTGACGCTACGTTCTTTGGACGAGTATTTTGGAAATTAGCCATCTGAAGTTAGTACGCAGTGACATATTATAGGGAAACGATTTTCAAAAGTGATAGCATCGAAACTTTCCAATTTCCAAATTGGATCCATTTTCTCATCCGATATTTAGTTCGAAGTCCGAAGAAATTATTGTGGACCCTGGCCGCCTCAGAGCCCACGGCGTAATGTCCAAGCCTCTTGGAATGCATGGATGCATAAGGATTAGGTTATGTTGTCATTGAAATTTGGTGGAAGGAAGATTTAGAAACCTTGCACTTAGGCCTATTAATCACTCGTTCCGTTCCGCCAGAGTGAGACGACATGAACTTGGACTTGAATAATTTAGGAGGAAAGTCAGAGAGTTTATTTTCAGTGGGCGAGCATGTACCGGGTAGTTGAGTGGAGAGTGTGCAGAGGTGAGAATTCTTTGGGCAGTAATCAATAATCTGGGCCTATTAATTATTAAGAGAAATGAGGAGTGAGGTTGAAGCTTGACTCCGTTCCATTCAATTTCCCACCATTCCGTCCTACGACACTCCCCCACAAAGACAAATTCTCATCTACTCAAGTACCAAGTGCTACTTATCCTAATGCATAAATCCTCTACTTAGAACGGGTGGGTCCATCAAGACTCCCGGCTAATGGATCCACAAAAGACTCCTTCCCATAATCCGTTAACAACTCCACTGCTACTTATCTGCACGTGCTCTATCGTTGGAGGCTTTTCTTAAAACTGCATACGCACAAAACAGCCACGCCTAGAATCAGAAATGCTCGTCTTAAAATCAGTTTGATTGAAATTGAGTTGGCTAAGTTTTTGCAGAAACGGAACCCAAATCCAACGACGAGAACAAAATTCAGCAACGAGCTTTGCCAAGTTAAAATAAAATTCGTATTAGTTTAAATCAGAACGTTTTATATAGTTCTAGCTGCCCACTAATCAGTGCCTTGCACTGATCTGTGTATTGAATTGGATTTTTTTGAAAAATATATTCATTCCCTTTATGTCCCGCCCAACTTTCGCCCACCCTATTGTCCCCGCCTATCTTTCCCCCACCCTATTGTCACCGCCTAACTTTCTGCCACCCTATTTTCAACGTCCAACGTTCGCCCACCCTATTGCCCCGCCCAACTTTCCTCCACCTTTTTGTCATACACGCATGCATACAGCAACTGCTAATTATAAGATATTGTATTGTGCAGAATTCTGTAGGTTGTCATGACATTGAATTTGCCGCCCTGGTAGCCGTGTTTACAAAGTTGTTGTGTGACAGAAGGAGGGAGGGAGGGAGGGATACACAGCAACAGCCCATTATTGAAAGAGATTTTAAATTACATTTATCAGTCTCAGAATTTTTCCCGTCAGAATTTAACCGTCTTGTCACAGAGAAAACATTTTTGCCCGCCAACAAGCATGAGCCAGTCAAAAGTAAACAATATTCTTTAAATAAAATGCGAAATGTAGACAATGTTAAAGCAAATGCAAATGGTGATGCTAAATCTCAGCAATAATAAACAGATAATGCTGCTAAACCTAAACAATGCGAAATTCTAATGCTAAACCTAATCAACTGTAATTCTAATGCTAAATCAAGTAACACTAATGTTAATTCTAAACAACATTAATGCTATAAAGCAAATACTAATGCTAGTGCTAATGAAAATGCTATTAATACTAATACTAATGCTATATTCTAAAGCTAAATCTAAACAATATTTAATGCTAATACAGCTGCTGCTCTAATGCTAAATATGGACAATCTTAATGCTAATGCAAATGCAATTCCCATTCTAAATTTAAACAATATTAGTGACTGCTAAATTTAGACAATACTAATGCTAAAACAAATTCAGATCGTAAATCTAAACAATATTTATACTAATGCAAATTAAAATTCTAAATCTAAACAATATTAATGCTAACGTAAATTCAGTTCCTAAATCTAAACAATATTAATGCTAATGCAAATTCAAATACTAAATCTAAACATTATTAATGCTAATGTAAATTCAAATGCTAAATCTGAATAATATTAATGCAAATGCAAAATTAAATGCTAAATCTAAACAATATTAATGCTAATGCAAATTTACACGCTAAATCTAAACAATATTAATTCTAATGCAAATTCTAATACTAAATCTAAACAATATAATTGCTAATACTAAATCTGAACAATTTAACGCTAATGTAAATTCGAATGCTAAATCTGAACAATTCTAATGCTAATATAAATTCAGATGCTAAATCTAAACAATATTAATGCTAATGCAAATCCTTAATTTAAACAATATTAATGCTAATGCAAATTCAAATTCTAAATCTAAAAATCGCGCAAATAGATTAAATATTAGTTTTGGACAAAGCTGCTTAGCGAAAAAGGCATTTAGTCCTTTCCTGCATGTGATTTGTGTTGTCCTGTTCCTACCATATTATTGTTTTCGCTATTTTCCATGGCTTTTATTTAGCCAGTGTGATTTGATGCTGAAGCATCGCTCGGTACACTCGTACGTAGCTTCCTTCTACTACTGCTGTTATCATTGGAAGTAGGTGAAGCCTTTTGTCAGGACCTTTCACTTTTGACTTTCACTCTATGAATTCGTCCCTGCCCTAGTCGTGCTTCCTGGTCACCACTCTCCAATTTCCGCATCTTAGTCCATTGTTTTGTTTACCTTTGTTTGGGCATGCGGCTCGTGAGAGGACAAGGCTCCCAGATGACCTGCGTGCACTGGGCCCACTCAAAGTATTAATTATCCATTTGGTTGGACAATGGACTCGAGGGTTTGAGAGACAGTCGGACGGTCAACATGCTCTCGGATTGCCAGCGCGGAATCCGGAATAAGGAAGATTGACATCAGACAAACACATTAAATCAATCACTATCAGGCCCAAGTCGAAGTCGTGCAGATCTTCGGATTCGTATAGCCTGTCCAACTCCTTTCCCACACCAAAAGCTCCTTTCTGCTCATGTTAATAGTGGTCTGTCCCAATGTGGGCTACGGAATAAAAGATGAGCCTCTGAGGAGACCTAGAACCCTACATTGTCTTGA
Organism: Ceratophysella scotica; assembly: GCA_034694025.1. Classification (NCBI taxonomy): domain Eukaryota; kingdom Metazoa; phylum Arthropoda; class Collembola; order Poduromorpha; family Hypogastruridae; genus Ceratophysella; species Ceratophysella scotica. Next base: position 3,476 of record JAQFXZ010000323.1, on the reverse strand, counting down.
CTGAGATATATCTCTCTGCCCAACTCAATGTTTGCTGTATGACATGTTACTATGTTACAGTTACTTTCTGGTGCGTTTACCTTGTTTTCCCTACTTCCAGAAAACAAAACCACAGTTCCAACTCCTACTTTCCAGTTCCCACAGCGGCATACGATGAAGCGCAAAGAAATGCGGGAACACTTTTCCCAGCATTCACAATTTCGTAGGAGCAGCAAGTCAGGTCTAGAGCGAATTTACGAAATCCGCCTGTCCCACTTTCCCGTCAAATGAAAATTAAATATTTATGGTATTGTTGAAATCCTTCGTCGCGAGGCAAGACAACTGGATTGGAGCAGCTGCGTGTAATTGGCCACACCACAGCTAACCCATCCCGCCCGCCCGGCTCTTCTTCCCTTCTCTCTTTACGGCTTCGTATTAAGTGTCTTTCCTCATTTCCATGCATTCCAAAGTAGGGATTGCATTTATACTGTTTCCTTAAGCCTAAAAATACTGGAAACTGCTAGGATCATAAACATGTACAGTCGAGTCTTTGGCACATGCATTCGTGGGTTGAGAGTTAGCGATGTTCCGAATATTCGGCCGAATTGTGGTGTTTTCCTCCATTAGTCGACTATTCGGCCTGCGAAATACTTACCCAGGTAGTCGAACGAATCGTGTTTGCATTTGCAATGAGTTTGATAAATTTTTTCGACTGTAAAAGAGATTTTTGTCCTATGTAAATCACAATTCTTCATTCAAAAGTAGTACATTTTCGGCTGGGCGAATATTAGACGCCGGGGATTGCATATTTCGACCATTGGCCGAATAGTGGAGCTCTCGCTCATTATAGAACTGGTCAAATATTCGTGCCGAACACTTGCCCACGTGTTCGACCGAATAGGATTTGTAATGAATCGGATAAAATTTCAGACTTTGATAGAGATTTTCACCAAATTCAAGTTACAGTTCGTCATTTATAAGTAGTAAATATTCGGCTGGCCAAATATTCGGCACCGAACCGTTGATATTTCCGCCATTGGCCGAATATTGGAGCTTTCCGTCATCATTGGCCGAATATTCGGCTTGCCGAACATTTACCCAGTTCATCGACCGATAAGCTTTAAAATGAAATATATAAATAATAAATATATAGATTGACTGTGATCGAGATTTTTACCCAATATAAATCTCAATTTCTTCTTTCAAAAGTAGTTAAGTTCGGCCGGCCGAAGTCGGCACGGGAACAGCAGGTATTTCTGCCATTGCCCGAATAGTGGTGTTTTCCTTCAAATGCCGAAGGCCTGCAGACTTCATAGCCGAACATTTGGCCCGGTAGAATAGCAGAAATTTACTATTCGATGCATCACTATTGAGCATGCCAAAGGACGTGTGAAAGGTTCTATGCGTGGCGGACCATCTCGAGTCATATATGTATGTATACTCTACTTCTCTTCCCAGAGCCTGAACTGGAGACTGTGAATTGAACTGTTTAAGAAAGAAGCCTGGGTCTGTTCTGGCCGAGAAAGCAGGCCGAAGGAAATAGAGTAGTAACTTTTACGACTCCCATTCTACATTTGTTTTCCCAGCCTAGGAGGGAGTTCATTAGGAGACGAGGCCAAGAAAGGCCCCTCGTTTCCTCTCCCATATGCTCGGCTTGGCTCAAAAGCTCACAAACGTCCATCTCTCTAGCCCACACAGAGTCTCATACGGAAAATGTCCTGAATCCCGAACCGAAATCAAGGTTTGCCGTGTCCAAGAAAAAGCCTAGTATTAAAAAAGGCCATTACGTTATCCATTGGGAAGATCTAACCTGTTATTTTCTCTTTCTCTCTCCGTACTAGGCGTAGGAGGGTGAAGCCGGGTGAGAAAGTCGGATTGCTTGGCTGAGTTGGGAAGGTGGTGGACCGTGGTTGCCCTGGGCCCAAATCCACATACTTTGAGGCTTGCTTGGAGTCGCGGCGTCCCATCTCGAAGTTGGGGTGGGGAGAGGTGGAGACGATCGGGCGTGTGTGGATTTGGGACGAGGATGGGTGGAGGAGCCAGCATGCACAAGAAGCAAAGAGAATCCAGAGATCATCCGTCATCAGGCTCGGACTCATCCACATGTTCCTCGCACCGCGGCGGGAGTGCGGACAAGCCGTCCCGAATGGGATTCAGAGCTAAGAGGAAACGGAATAAGGAGCGACAGCAGGCACAGGCCGCTGCAAGGAACGAACAGGCTGGGCCTTCCATGGGCAAGTTGGAAAGAGGTGAGATGTGCCAGAGATCTTTCTTTTTCATTCCCTTATCACAATCTGTACCGAAGAAGCACAGGAGCATTCCTGCCAGCAACTTTCACCATTCCGATTCTATTTAAAATAACATAAGGTCATCATCGTATTCCGTACTGATATCTCGGGCATAGAAAAAGCGCAAATTCAGAATGCAATAGAAGTCATATATTCATTTTTAAAAGTCGGAAAGGAGGAACATCGCATCGACAACTCGTAGTTCTGAACGAGAATGTAAGAATCAAGGAAATCATTGCAGGATGCAATCGACCGCAAAGAGTAAGCTATAGGCAGTATTTAAAATTAACGACGTAAGTGACTGAACAGAGCCTACTTACTTTCCCAACATTTAATTGAAGTAAATAACACAATCATTTCAATTTTAAATCAAATATTCTTCGTCTTAAGGGCTATTTTTGAAAAGTATTGCATTTCAAACACACTACTTTCTACTGGTGGCCTGACCAGGTGATCGTAATTGTAAATATGCATAGCCTTTAATTTTCATTGGACTTATTGGTACCTATATTTTGATTGAATAATTGTACAATTATGATTGATTAAATTCAATTTATCTGTTTAAATTTTATTTGATTCAATAATTTATTTCACGAGTTTTTTCTAAACAGTTATTTAACTCTAACGATATTCAATATTTTACCCGCTTCGTTCTGGTAGAGACGTCTTTTTCAGCTACTCTAGGGTTCATTTTACTGCTGTTTTCTCACATCCAATAACTTTAGTTACCCAGCGTACATCTTTCATACATTTGACAGAATCCATACACAAGCATTAGTAGCTGAGGCAAAAGCCTCTGCAAAGTAGTGTTTCATTATATTGAGAAGTCAGACTAGAGACCGCTGTAATATATTTTAACGAGAAACAGCATTCTTTGGAAATTTCGACCTTCTGAAAACAACAATACGCAACAAGAACACCGCAGGGGCGCTGCGACCGGCATGCGGTAAAGTCTCGTGCAACTATGTGGGGTGGATTTCTTTTGGAGTTACATAGATTACCGGAGCTGAGAGCCAAACCGACCCAACACGTGTTGGTATGGAAAGACACTCTGTCGCAAAATATAATTTTTCATGTTTGACGAAATTTTCCATTTGTTTTTCTTTTTGCGATAATCTACAAAATTTAACGCTGTTCACGTTGGACCTAGACTAAATCTACGGACTAGGCCTAACTGACACTTGGGTGGGTGAGAATAATTTGGGCGGG
>JAQFXZ010000322.1:0-21725 GCA_034694025.1 Ceratophysella scotica | reverse complement strand
TATTTATCAATATGGAATGGAATGGAATGGAACCAGGTTTTGAGTTATTCTAAATATTCAAAATTCAAATTATTATTTAAATAAGCATGAAAACTAAAGACACAAAACGTGACAAAGCAGAAATTTGTCAACAATTATAATATATATATAAATTGAAAACAAAAGCAAAAAGGAAGTCTGCTTTACAATCATTACTGCGATAAGCGAAGGTACGAGTTGCATAAACTTCCAAATGAACAACAAATACCTAGGTACAAAAAAAGAAAAAGAGCTTATACATTTTCTAATTCTAACTAACATTCTAAAAATTAGGGCGTACTAATATGAATATTTTTGAATATTTAGAATAACTCAAAACCTGGTTCCATTCTTTTCCATTCCATATTGATAAATAAATTGTCATTCATTTGCAAAGGAAGAAGTTAGGAGTCGAGGGGGGGGGGCATACACTATCATCGCCTGGTAGAGTATGCACCCCACCAGAAAACGCTGGTGGGGCGCATACGCTACTAATCGTAAGCATATGCGCCCCCCAGAGCGGGGGGGGCGCATATGCAATCACTATCCTTCAATCTAAATTGACGCGTTTTTAACCGCTATATCTGTAGTTCACCCTTGGTATGATAGTGGCTTATATTCTCAACTTACATAAATATGCAGCTAATATCAATATTGTTCAATTTAAATTGCAGTTTTTGAATCCGTTATAGACCACAATGTGCGACTATTCCTGGTTTGAAAAAACTATCTGCTCAGACTTTGACCGGAGGACAGCGGCCAGTGCCGACTGGATCAAATCAGTGATTTGCTAAAGAACAGAGACTAATACCAGTTAATAGGCTCAAATGTAAAGGAATATTAGGGATTGATATTATTTTTGAAAGATGAAGAAGTGAGGTGATGTGGATATTTAGCAGAAGGAAATAAAAAGGAGGACGTCGGGAACATCTGGCTCTGGTTGCAGTTGCACGGTCAAATTCTGTCATCTTTCAGTGGGCAAGAGAGTCGGAAACGCGGCATGGATCCCATAACAGAAGATGCTTTTCAATAACCAAACGAAGGCCAGAGAATAGAAGGAAATAGAGAACATAATATCATTGAACATTTAGCAAACCCAAAGAATACAACAACTTTCTGGCTGAGTAATTTCAAGAAAAAAAAACATTCAATCAATTGACACGCTTTCAAATCTGTCAATAGAATGCACATGGGGACATAATAGGGCTCATAATCTTCTCAGGCACCAGCGGAGACTCAAAGTCAAAGTCAACGTTTTTTCCGCTTGAGTCCTGGTTCAAACATTCCGTTCCAACAGTCATTTCTCGCTTCCACTCGTTTATACAGAAATAAAATTCCATGGGACACATTATTTTATTATCATGCTTCAGTTGATTAATTTGAACTCAAAGAGAACAGCTTCCGTTGTACAAATGGAAACTAAATATACCTGCTCCCATTATTCCTCCATGTACCTTTTATCACCTCCTAAACCGATACCGTGGGATATTCTAGAGCAACATTTAATTTCGCACAACGTCATATTTTTGCTTGGTGAACCAATTTGAAAGATTTATTTCTTATTTCTTTGTACATTCAGGCATATCGAATTTCACAACCTACCCAAATCTGTTCAGTGATTCTTTATGACGATTAGTTCGGTTTGCCTTAGGAAGATTTAAATGAATATGAGGCTCATTCCATTAATTCGTGCATGTGTTTGTAAAGCTACTAAACTTACAAACATGAATGAACTGAGATGAAACTTTTACCACATGTAAATTATTAACTAATTTACATTGGAGCAAAAATTTGTACTATAAAAAAATCCAAATGGACAGTTTTGATTACAATTTTAGTTAAGAAAATGAATCGATTTTTTCAAACCAACTTTTTCACTTCTTTTCTTAAGAATTTCTTCTCTCATTTTTATTTTTCACTCTTACAGTAATCGTTGATGCGCTCCCGGCAAGACAATGCTTTTCCTGGAATTCTGGTTAAATTTCCATGAGCTGAAGTTCAATTATTTCTGTTTTACAGGTTTTTTTAAAAAAATGAGATGAAAAAAAATCGCTTTTGGGCAATTTACATAAAAGATTACTTCGTCCGTACTAATTGGAAAAAATGTCTTGAAACTTTTACCCGAAACAAGGCAATCCATCTCTGCTCAAGTGTGTAAAAAATTGGCGAAAATAATGAGGCAAAATTTTTGAATTTTTTAATAAAAAAAAAGCCATGTTTTACAAAAATTGTACTGTATGAAATTGTACAGATTGCAAAAATTGTACTGCACAAAAACATGGAACCCCGTTCTAAAAAATGATATCCAAACCAAAATTTTTATTTCTCTTGTTTACTCGCAGAATCATGATTTTCAGTTGACGTAGAATTAGGTAAATTAAACATGAACGTACGACGACGCATTTATACCCGGAAGCAAGAGCTTTTATAAAACTTCAAGCTTCATTTTGAAACAATACTCGCTTCTTTCTTGCTGATGCGTCCCTTGTCACTCATGATACTATTAGAGTGAGTACTGGAATTAATGAGTATTGTTTAAGCTCGACTTCCAGGCATGAAAGCAAGCACAAGGCACATCAAACCTTATGATACAGTAGTTGGCTTTCGACTATGGACGCACATAAGTCCTGTCACTCTTCTTTGCTCTTCTGTGAGAAATAAAATGAGCAGCTGACGTAATGCGCGGTTCATGAAAAGGTTTTAGTGGCATTATAGTTGACATTTTTGGCTCACAATTCACAACAAGAGCACAAGCCAGAAGCTAAAGTTGGTTCAACTGAATCAGGGCCGGATCTGGGAACATGGTTATTAACATACATTTGGGCATGCAAAAGGCTCAAAGTTGGGCATCGTATCGTAATTTCATCGGCAGCGCACAAAAACAATTTCAGGCTTCCTTTTGACAATAAACCTCAAATAAACTGATGCTGTGTGGTATCACGAGATGCGATTAAAATTTTATAAAATAATAGTTTTTAAATGATGTAAATGCCCGAATCACAATTTTTTATTTGACCTCATAAAATTTGAACCAATTCTTCTAGAATTTAAGAGTCTTTTGGGTTGACGATTTTCAAAAACTATGGTTTGAGTTTGGATAGTAAGGATTTTTTAATTTTCAAATTTTCTAATTCTCGGATTTTCCAATTTGAAGGATTTGAAGGAACTTGATGGTTAAATTTCTAAAAAATATTTGAAGATCTTCAATAATCATGCTCATGTGAACTAATACAAAAGGAATAATATTCATTAATTCAAGTAAGCGCGCGCTTAAACTAAAATAATGAAGAACTGCGTGTTGTAAAATTTTGAGCCCGTTTAGGAAAACCTAACCTAACTTAACAGAAATTACGATAATCTGAAGTAATAGCCTGGGAAATTAGGCTAAATTTTCTATATTTTTGTAGACACATCAATGTTTTACCGTTTCATTGTGCCGTATGCACGAGAAATTTTCAAAAATAGCCTTGGGAATTTTTATTTGAACCCAACTAATCCAGAATACTGGGGCGGATTAAAGTATTTCGTCCCTTGGGTATTGGGGCAAGCTAATCGTAAGACCTAAATCCTTTCGAGTAAACTGAATGTTCATTCAATCTTGATGTGAACAAATGTTTACAAATTAATACATCACGCTAAGATTTTCAAAGATTTTCGTAATATTTCAAAATTCAAAAGATGGTCAGCGGCATTTTTCGGTTTTGGGCTTTCCGCAATGCTAATTCGAAGATGATATCAAAAATACATGAACATCAAATGTAAGAATAAGCCGCGGATCCGCCACTGAAACAAACAGCCCTAAACTCCAGATGATCCGAGTGAAGAAAGAGATTTTCGGGAGTCAAAAGAGCAATTTCACAGTACAACGCTGGTCCTGCTGTTGTGTTGTTTGGTCCCATTGAGGAGATGGACAACCCACGGAACAAAGTCATCCAAACCTTGTCCCATCTCGCCGTGCTTCTTGAACAAAAGCAGCTCGTTGGTTTCCCTTGACACTAAAAGTCCCATTATACGCATCCATAGATAAATATAGAGAAACAAGAAGAAAAATTGTTGTTCCAGGCATCCATCCATATTGAATGAATACAAATTTGTATTTCTATTATGTCACACGGACTCCATTCGCTCGAGCATGAGACTACTTCTCTTCACACAACAATATCTAATTCACATAAAAAAATAAAGCTAAATGGAACCTTTGGAGTAAATACCCTATTTACGTTCATCAGACGAGGAAATGAATGAGCGCTCGAGATCAACTTACTACAGGAATTTTGGGTTGAAATTGAAAGTCGGAATGAAAGAATAAAGAATTCGTAGGCATATCCGTACTACTGCATGTCTATGGTGATATACGATAGTCCGTTTTAACGGCACGGCACGAGTGACTCCAGGTGAAACTTGTACGATTCAGGTGTGCAATATTTCAGTTTAAGGTCTGACCTGACAATTAGGTCCACCGATATCAAGCTAAACCGTCCGTATTTACACAAGATGACAAATGATTCACAGTTTAGAGAGAAATGATAGTCAATTTTATTTTTTGAATGACAAAGACAAAACAGTAATGACAAAAATATTAATTATTGAGTCCGTTTTCCGTTTATTTTGACAAAATCAAATTTTTTATTGCTACATCATAAATAATCATATTATGGTCAAAAATGTAACATCTCTTCTCCGTACACATACCAACGAATACCTTGCTTGAATAGACTTCGTTCAAAAATATTGAATTCCAGAAATATCATATTGAAGCTGGATTGGTTAGCGGAGCGCTAAGGCCAAAACTCAATTGATTTTTACCGAGTAAAACGTGTATCCATTGCAATTTTACGAGTTTAATAATTATTATTGACCTTTTGCCCCGAATTAGCCCGTATTAATTTTTTCTAAAATGCCGTATATTAAGAAAATATGGATCGTTTTCATGTTTGTACAGAATTTACTGGTGTTTTGAAGTCCATCGCTTAAAAAATATGTTGTGTTTTAAATTATCTAGTTAGAATTGTCAAAGACAAACTTCTGCACATAATGGAAATGTGCTTATAAGAACCTCAGAAATGTCTTTTTTGGAAATCACGGAGTTAATAGAGTGGAATTAACTTTTCAGTGGAAGCACTTTGAATACCTACTTTTTTAACATTCTTATAAAACTTGTTTGTTTGTTTTTAACGAATTTCTCTTCTGTTTAACTCAAAATCTGGAATAATATTGATGATTAATAATTTCATAATTTAAAAATATTTCGGTAATTTGCATTTTCTCAAAATTTGTGTAATTTGTTATTTGGGCATTTAACATTTTGGAAAAATACAAGCGCTTAGAAGCTTGCAAATACTTGACCATGTACTCTATCTGTCACAGTTGTAGCTCACATTTCAATAATTCACAAGAATTCACCGGCAATCTTCAAATTAAAAGTTCAAAATATTAACGTAGTCACAAAATCTTGTGATCAATCGGTCCAGGGCGGGGCTACATACATAATAGGTTTATGGTATATCATCTTTGAGTTCTCATAGGCTTATGGTATATCAAAAATGCTAAATCCATGTGAAACAATTTTCATAAAACGTTGTTCCAAAAAATCGTCTTTAGTCGTAGTATGACTTGTGAAAGGCATGTCAACCTGACTACAGAACCCAAAACGTACTCATGTGTAAATCCTAGCTAAACCTAAAAAAAAGTTTCCTTTTTGTTGAAGCAAGATTCTGAATCTGGAAATGGAGGTTAAATGGAGTGGATCAAAATATTAAAAAGGTTTGGGAATGTGAGTGAATTCAAATTGAGAAGTCGTCGTTTGTTTGGGCAATCCAAATGTGCTGGTCCCTAAAAGAGCCCAAGTGGAGGAATAAATAAAAATAAAACTGTCTCATTGAATTGAATGGGACGCATTACACGCTCGGTTATGTTGTTCATGTTCCAAAGTGAAGAGAATAAGTCCTCATAAAAGCCCAATGAAATGAAATAAATATTAAATGAAGAATGGAAGAGATTCAAAAGAGGCAGAACGTGATTGGATCACAGCTCCACCGGATCATCTCTCCGTCCCTTCCTTCTTCAAAACTACCTTTTCAAATCTTCACGACTCTCCGCCATCACTCATTCTCAGCCCACAAACATTCGGACAAGAGTCAATATAATTACTCGATGACCTAAAATATATCTTTCCCAGCATAGATGGGTTCTTTGCCTTTCGCCTTCGCCTGCACGAAGGATAGTGTGAAGGCGAATGCACCTGTTTTTTGGGTCGTGAAGGCGATGGCGAAGGCGAAGAAACCTGATTTGGCGAGTGCAAAGGCAAATGCATCTGTTCTTTGGATCGTGAAGGCGATGGCGAAGGCGAAGACATCTGCCTTGACGAGTGCGATGGCGAAAGCACCTGTTTCTTGGGTCGTGAAGGCGAAGTTGAAGGCAAAACACCCGCTTTTTGGGTCGTGAAAGCGAAGGCTGAAGGGTTAACGCTCAGCCTTCATGCCTTTGTGAAGGCTTAGTGAGTGCAAAGGCGGAAACCTCGCCCATCTCATTCGCTTAGATACATTCAAAATCAGCCCCGTAAATGATTACATTGATTTATCCTTGACAAAAGCGAGTGCGAAAGCGAAGGCAACTGTTTTTGGATTTCAAGGCGAAGGCTGAAGGTCTTCAGCCTTCGTGAAACCTTCGCGTGTACCAAGGGGACAACTTTGTCCATCTATACTTCCCACTGCGTCATGCAACACAGAATTTACGGAATAAATTCAGACCTGACCTGACATAGAGGGACAAACATAAGTCAGGCTAATTATTAAATTTACGTTTACAATCAGCTAGTACATAATTTTGAAACTTACAAAACAAGGTGACAAAGCTAAAAATCCTGCAAGGCTATCTGAACAGGAAACAAATACATAAATTTAAAAACTACCCTCAAGAAGTCTCAAAATTTGCAGTAAAGGTTCAAAAATATGCTCCATAACTCCAAAATATGAACCAAAATTAAAAAGACAGCAAAACATGCAAATATACACTAAAACTATAAAATCTGAAAAGAAATGCATTATAAAATTTGGTTATTCGAGCTATCTTGATATGAATCGACGAGATCTTAGCCCAAAATTTCCGCAGCGAGCCCCCGAAAGAAATGTTTTGCATAAAAACCTTTTTGTTGCCATTAAATACAATAAAGCATAAAACTAAGATGGCTTGTTGTTAGTTGCATTTTGTATCTTGAATGCTTTATGCGTACTAAAAAATTGACAAAGCTGTATAAGAAAATCGTTCGTATTTCTGGATTATCCTGATATGAGCGTCAGTCTTCGAAACAATTTCAAATTGTGTACTATTTTACGAAAATATGAATGATTTAATTATTGTTAATTTTTTCAAGTTGAAAAACTTTAAGTGTAAGAGTGAATGAAGAATATTGTATACGATATCAGATCTCTTGCTGTATCGTTTTATCTCGCACAAATTACTGAATTCAAATTGAAATGCACAATTTATTTATTTGCAATTTGTGAAATTTGCACTGCACAAAATGTGTACCCAATTTTGGCTCCCAAGCGGATGGCAGCCTTTGACTTGAATTGCTTCAGAATTCCACAAACATTTTTATCCGAGATAGGACATCTTGCGGATCTTTCCGAATTTTCACTAGAGGATGAAAACTTTTCCTATCTCCGCCACGGGCCGTGGCATGTGGATATCAGTCGTTTACTTTGCACTCGGCATTTCATTACACCCTTCCAAAATCCAAACCAAGAAGTATCAAGTAATTCTTCTGAATGAAATTCAGACTCTGATTAATTGCAAATTTCAAATTACTATAAATCTTGACATTTAATGACGAAACTCTAGAACTAGAACGATGAAATTTGCATGTAGCATTTAGCACCACACTTTAAACAAAAGCATTTTTTTTCAACAAGCAATGCAGAATGCAGCACAAGTTACATTATTGAGGTTAAATATATAACCAAGTTCGCCGATTTCATTCACTTTATTACTAATTCTTTAAGTGTCCTTGTAAATTGTAAACCATAGTTAGTTTGACTTTTCTTGCTTGCGCCTTGCGCCATGCAATGTGCCTGAGTAGCTAGAGCGGAGATCGATACGGCGTTGAAAAGCTCTCGTGAAATAAAGAAGGGACAGCGCATACCACCTAAACGACACTTCCTTCATGGCATCAATGTCGCGGTTTTTGTTTAGCGGTTTTTGGAGTCACTGTTTTTTGCCTAATATGGCTTCACAGGCGTGCGACCGGCAATAAAACAATGTAATTCAAGTTTTTTAAATGATTGCAATACGTACTAACTAAGTCAGTTTCCGTATGGAACTAAACATTGAAGACCGAAACAAACAGACCAGATTTCTTACCTTCCCTGAGAAACTCCTTGGATTGGTGAAATTAGGTATTCTCGAATTTGCATATACAAACAGTTTTTCCGGTGATGTAAGAAGGGTGACCTGTTTGATTTTGGCTTTGCTGTAAATTAACTCCGTAGTGAACCTGGACAAGCCGGCACCCAATAGGATCGCCCATCCAGTAAAAATTGACTGTATCTTCCAATTTGAAATAGTAAAGGCCCTAGGCTCTGCATCCTTCCTCTTCTTCATCCACATCTTTCTTTCTAATCCAAAAGTCAACTCCATCAAAGCAAAATTGTAATTCTCCTTAAATTTTCCCCATATGCCCGTTTCATGCAGCAACTTTATCAAATGAGTTACCCGAGAACTAGTGTAACCATGAGTGCTAAATACCAATGGAAAACTAAGCAAAGCTTCGGAAATAAAGTGGCAACGGATATCTGGATTGACATCATCTAAAAAGGCAGCTAAATTACCGCATTCCGCATCAAAACAGATTGTGGCATTACACGCAACCATTATTGTTTTCCAGTACTTCCTTGAAGGCTCTTTAACTTGACTGTATTCCACAATGCTAGAATTTAAATGGAATAACGGCACATTCTCGGCTTTTAGCAATTCTAAAATCTTAGGCGTCATCCAATCCAATAGGTGGAATGTGTAGCCATTTTGAACAAGGTCTCTCAGATTCTTTAGAATCACTATCCGGGAGGGGACAGTGATAATACTAGATACGATACCCTCGTATCCATACGTGAAGATGATCGTGGCAAATATTAAAATTAAGAGTAGCTTATTTCTGCTGAGGATAGAGCATGATTGTCGCATTAGAATCCTGCAGATTTCAAACCAATCCCCTGTCAGTAAAATAGCGAGCAGTATCAAAGTAAAGGTTAGGAATGTCCAAGACGGATGGTCAAACGGAAGTGTCCAGAATACCAAATTAAAGGCTTCACGCGTAGTACTTCTCGTGCAATACATACATCGCTGTTTCTCTTCCCCGCCAATAATGGTTTGTCTTTTTAACCCTTCATATTTCCTAGAATTCCATCCATTATCCAAAAACAAGTGGGCCTGAAAGTGAGAGGAGTAGTTCGGGCTGAAGAAGTTGACACTAAAGTTCAATTTAATGGCTAATGTTCCGGTCAGAACGTTAAATGGCAGACAATATGCGATGGAACGACGTCTAGGATCACGTGGTAAGAACTGACAGGTCCAAACAATTCTGTTACGTTGAAACGTTTCGACTACCTTCACATTCATACTTGGTTCTGTTGTACGGACTCTAGCCTCAATTGCAAATTGTCTGATATTTCTAAGGTTGACTAAGCTGACTGTCGGTGGGACGATGGTGACAACAGGTTTTCTGTACAGAAAAGCATCCGGTGTCTCCAATATTGCACCAGCAACCCGCTTCATACTATTCTGAGCTGATGTCATCAGTTTGAATATAATTGCATAATTCATGGTCCCGATTCCAAGGCTCAATTCTTCATCACAGTTGAAGCCCGTGTTGTTTGCATAAATTACTACAAAAGTGTTGCGTTCGTCGACCAGGCGTAATCCAAAGACGTCAATCAAAGGAAGCAAGAAGCATCCCTTCAGTGGAATGATAAAGTTCACAGAACATGTCTCCGTGTGGTACTGATGATCGTATTTTTCAGGAGTTTTACTAATATTCCAAATATTGCTATTCGTACCGGTAACAGTCCAAGCTTGTACTGCCTGATTGGAAGCAATTAAATTCTCAATTAGAGCAAGGGATGAAAGATCAGGCGCTGAGTTATTGTACACCAGGTTAAAAGAACATTCTTCAAATCCAGCTATGTTGAATGACAGCGCCTGGCCTCTCGTAGTAGTTGTAGTTGAATATATTAGCAATATGCAGAGTGTAAGAGAGTGAAGATCTTTTTAACCTCCATTTGATCAGAATTGGCCATTTGTTCGCTGACGCTGAAATTCAAGAACCTTTTTACTATCAGCTCTAAACAGTGAAAAAATATTTCCAATATTCTTCTTCACCGATAAATTCTCTTGAGTGCAGTGGTCTGTAGGCGAAGTAAAATTAAGGACTTCACTAAAAACAAACTTCCTGCCGTGTCACATGCATCAAACGTCCTGTCATCTCCATGGGGACTCCATACCCTAGGATGGCCGAGAGGATGGGCTCAAATATTGATAATACTATTCACGGTGGGGAATTTTTTTGGAATTTTTATTTGAATTTGGTGCTATTGCGTGTGCATCTAGCTTATACTATCATTCCATTGCAGGTTTTTAGAATTATATTTGTATTGGGATAGGTATTTTGTTATTGTTCTAGGTGCTTCTCAAATATTATTTGAATTGATTTATGCTAATCAATGGACTATCAATTCATTGTACAGGGTGACCCAAAATCATTTACACCCTTTGCATTTCATATACTACGACCTTGTTCCCAATCATGTGATGCACTAAATTGAAGAGAATTTCATTTCAGATCTCATGACATAAAAACATTTTGCAATCGCTTGCGAGCGACCGCTGCACAGCACTTGCTAGAAAAAAAGAAGAAATCTCAATTGGCCTGCAGGCCAAAAGGACTCGTCTCTCACGCCAAGAGTAAAGCTACACAAAGTTAAGCCAGAGCTCGGATTCTGTCAACGATTCGGTTGTTCTTACTTTCTCGCAATAACACAGCCATTTGTCTCACGTTTCAACGAATTCACGTTGGGCTGTGTGTGATCAAGACTTTTGTGCAGCTTTGTTCTTCGAAGGACAACTGCCAAGGTGTCCCTTGGGCTGCAGGTCGAGTGGCTCCTCTTTTCTCAATCTGGCGCTGTGCAGAGCTCGCTCGCAAGCTATTGCTAGATGTTTTTATGAACTGAGATTCACAATTAAATCCTCTGCTATTTGGTGTGTCACATGACTGAGAACAATGTCAAGGAGATGTTTAGCCTTTAGGACAAGTGAGATTTCCTGCTTTTTTTTCTAGCTAGCGCTGTGCAGCAGTCGCTCGCAAACAATTGCAAAATATTTTTATACGATGAGATCAGGCATTAAATTGTCTTCAGTTTGGTGTATCACATGACTGGGAGCAACGTCAAAATATATGAAATGCAAAGGGTGGAAATGATTATGGGTCACCCTGTACTTTACTGTTGATTTGTGATTCTGGAAAAGCGCAATAAGATCTACGTGTAGATTAGAGGGTCGAATTTTCGGCCAATGGCGGAAATACCTATTATTTGGCGCTGAAAATTCGGCCGGCCGAATATTTATAACTTCTAAATGAAGAAATTGACATTTACATTGGACATAAATCTTTTGTGCAGTCGTAAAGTGTATTAAATTCATTGCCAACACTATTCGATACATGGCAGAATACCTATCCGAGTATTCGGCGGGCCAAATATTCAATCAATGGCAAACAAAACACTATTCGGCGCCGAATATTTGGGACATCACTAGTATTATTGCATTACTCCCTCATATTCCCACGCAGATTTTAGAAACAATATACAAGGTTCACGTATTCCATAGTAAATCCCCTCCGCAGGTGCTTTTTGAGATCGCAATATCTTCGTACTGTGTTGTTTGCGGTAGGCTGAGAATAAATCCTTGACTTCTGGCTCACCTATAAATGCGACACTTCAACTAGTTTCTGCTTAGGATTCAGGTTTCAGAATCCATAGATTAATACCAACGAGATGATCGTCCTCAAATTTTAAATCTAGTGCACAGTTCATATCAGTGCACCAATGCCAATGGTATGGTGAAAGTCAGAGTTCCATGTTATGTTCTTGACTAAATCTGTCTCTAAGTATGAATACATTCAAAGAAAGGGAATTTAAATTCATGAGCTTTCGAGAATGAACCTCAAGATCAAACGAAACAATTCTGTCGTGGTTTGACTAAAAGTGGGGGATAATATCCATTTCACACAAAGTAGCCTCTGGCTACTGGACTACTTGCCTAAGATTTATTCATCACACTTCCAGCCCAAATATTCCTCAATTTTCTCATGCTTCTGAATTGAAGCTGCCATACGCTGAAACTGAATTAATTGGGATGTCGACTGAAATAAATACGGAGTGGCTTGTCCAAGCTTTACCAGTTCCACTCCAGAGTTCAAGAAGTACACAGCAGTACAGCAGCCGCTTCCTGTGCTAACTTTACAGTTTTTTAGAATTTGAGTTAGCTAACAGTTCAAAATGAAGAATTTACTCGCGACCCTTCTGGTTCTCCAGCTCACGTGTGTCATTACATTCGGACAGGTTTGTGACAAATTTTCGAGAAAATATTTTTAAAAAATTGTTTATTTGAGGGATTTGAAGCAAAAAAATTTCGATTTACTTCTTTTTTTACTAGATCACCTTCACCAGAGAATGGGTCACTGGGAAGCGGTCGTTTCCAGTCCAGCCGACACACAAGGATAGCAAATGCGTCAGTTTTGTCCCTGCAATCGAATATCTCATGGAGGTAAAATTTGCAAAAATATTTTTTGACGTTAAACAAAAAATCTTAATATTCCGTAAATCAAATAGCTTCTGAAATTTGCTTCTAAAATATTTTGTAGACGGAACGCTTGCGGAAGAAAGAATGTGGTCCATACCTTAAGGCATCACAGCTTCCTTGGCGAGCGGGCGATGATTCGGGAAGATCAGTAAAAGGGGAAGAGTCTTTGCAATTCGAACAGGGAAATTTTAATCCAAAGATTGCTGGAATCATTTAATTCCTAGATTCGGAAAATATCAACTTGATTACTCATTTGAACTACAAATTAATGTTTCTTCTGTTTACATGGATTTAGCCCCTTCCAGTGGGCATTTAGTACCCTTGTATGTATATTGTGTAGAATTGTAGTTAATTTTCAAATAGTTCTGAATGTTTGTATTAACTTTAATGGTGCTACCTGACTGGGCTAGAAAATGTACAGTGTATCTATTTCATGTAACCTGAATATATACTACGTGTTTGACGTATTGAATTGAAGACTTCAATTACATATATAAAATCCACACAGAGCAAGCGGTTTGTCTTGTGGGTCAAATAAATTATTCATTATAATTCAAAAAGTTATCCAAAAACTTACCATATAATTTTCTGATGTTCTCCATCATACGTACTTATAAGTAGAAAATTATCTGCAAGAAACGAATATACAAATAAGAAACTAACTTTAAAATGCAACATCGCAGTAGCTAAGCTTTTAAAACACATTGTAGTCACACATTAAAGACGAATTGTCAGGTTTAAATTTGCACTGGCAGAGGCATCTGGTTAACTGGCGTGCAATGTATTCAATTCTAACTTTTGAATAGGCATCTCTTCTTGGCATCCTCTGCGTCCGTTTCGACATGGAAAAATTCGGTTGAGGCTACTACTGTACTGGGATGAGAGTTAGTATTGTTCAAGAGGGCCGCCTAAAATAGGGTTCCTAGTGGCGGAGCATGAAGTTATTTCTCCAACTTTTGTTCCGCATGTGAAGGAGAGGTGGCGGAAAAGGCTTTGAATTTTAGTTTGAGTTGAGATGATTTTTGCGAATGAAAGCAGTAGTTGTGTTTTCGTTTAAGTACTTGTATTTTTGTTTGTTTTTAATTTGTCTATATGAAAGAAGGTTTAAAATGTTGATATTTTTGGGATTCTTTGAGATCACAAAACATCGAAACATTTCGTGGTGAAAATAATTTTCACACCACTTTGTAAGTAGTGATTTCACACCATTATCAATGAGTCCAATATGGCTGAGTAAGCTTGCCTACGTATATAAAATGAAACAACCAAGATTATTCCATAAAAACTTGAGCCACTCTTCAAAGATTTCTGCCACTATTCAGAATACGAAATAATTATGAAATTGTGTGCAAATACATGTATTCAAACTGATACTCCGTTTTCCTGCCACTGTTTGCAGCAAGTATTGAATAAAAGCTCTGAATCGGATCTGTATTAGTAGCAATTTATGTGGGAATGACAATGGATTCATGCCAATTCATCTAATTATTTTTTGCTGATCAAATGTTAAATTGGAGCTTGGTGTCAAAGAGAGATGATATTATTTGACATACTATTTTTGCAATTATGTCACTATAGATTTGCTCAACGGGACTTCTACAAGCTGTTAGATGTGCACTGGTATGCCGAATGAGACAATGAGTAAAATTGATGGGGCTTAATTTTGACAGATGTATTTTGAGACGATTTGAAAGCTAGGTACGATTTATGTAAAAACTAAATACGAGAATCGGCAGAATTTGAGTGGTAAGAACGAATAACATGTCAATTACTGGATAATCCAAAAAGAAGCTCTTAGTCATTGTCATTGCAATCTTCTTTTGACTTTTTTGCTTTGATTGATTTTAATTTGATGCCTTTTACATGTTTTTCGTTTTTTAAATTTGACTGACTTGATTTTATACCAGGCATTTACTTAAAATCAAATCAACTGTGTAGTTTTAACATTACAAACTGTTCTCTGTGTGTAATTTTAATTTAGTGCATATAATGACATTTTTGGGGCATACTTTATCGAATAAAATATGTGTATCCTTATTAGTGCAAACGAGCATTTTTTAAAGATAATCCACAGCGATACTTTATGCACTGATTTTAAACTTATAAGTAAAAAATAATGTGTAGTATTCTAAATATTTAGCCTGAATGCGTACCAACCACATATGGGCACTTTGCGTTTGCCTTCGCGAAAGCTGTTGTTGAAGTCGAGCGACTGACGTTTAGGGCCGTGAAGGCGAAGGCGCAGATGGCTAAAAATTCAGCCTTGGTTTCTTAGTGAAGCCTTTGCGATTGCGAAGGCGACAACTTGGTCCATCTCATTTACTCAGATACACACAGAATCTACGCAAAAGAGCAAGATTTCAGGTCGGCTCAACCCTTTGCGAAGGCGAAGGCAGCCTTGGCCAATCAAGTGAAGAGATTTGAGCCTTCACGAGTGCGAGTGGGACAACTTTGTCCATCTACATAGTTGGGCAAAATCACTCGGTCTTGAAGATCACTGATCTTAAGTTCGCTATTTTGACTGTAATGGTCTTGATTTTGAGATCTTGATCTTGAAATAATAGTTGATTTTGATCTGGGGATCTTGATCGTAGGTGGCCCAATGATCTTGACTTACTCGAATGATCTTTCCGCCATAAAAGCAATCTTTAAGAGCAACTTAGTGATTTTGTTATCTTGATATTGAAGATTTTAGTGATTTTACCTGATCTTAATCTTGTGATCTTCTGAGCTTAAAATTTTCATTTAAGATCAATGATATTTAAGATCATTTTCTGGTGATCTTGACCAACGTACTCATCTAAGACGTGTACGTATTTGAGGGTATTTTCCCAATCACCGACTTATTGGTTTTGTGTAGATCACGTGTCATTCCACTTCTGAGCACAGTATTCAAATTAATTTGGCATCACATCACCCGCGTTTCCATAAGCGAATGAAGATGTAGCCCGTCGATCAGAAGAACGACTCTATTATTCCCAGATACCCGGAACACTCCAAACGGAGAAAAGTTACTTTATTTGTCTCTCCAAATTGATTCCAAGTCATACTTTCTGTGACATCTAATTTATCATTTGGAGACAAAATTCTGAGCTCATGTCGAGATTGAGCCCAGCTCCCGAGTCTCCCTGAGATACGTACATGTGTGTGTGTGTGTCTCGAGAGCTGGAATTTGGATGAAGAGACTTGTTTTCCCCTACACTATTATTTTCTCACAATAGTGAGTAGTGAGACAGGAACATGTTATCGTTTTTCCATTAAAATCATCTGAGCGTCGCTTCGTGGATTCAATTGAGGAGTTGATAATAGGATTTTCCCCATAAAATATCTCGTCAGCCCGAGTGACGGGAGAGTATCAGTTCCAGATTGAGTTTCCATGAAAAATTTGTGTCTTGGCAATCCTCACTCACTTCGTTCATGTAGAGAAAGGTTGATATGGAAGGTGAGCACTACAGTTTAGCTCGATTACACAAATGATTGACAACCTCTATGCATGCAGTACATTTCATAAGGAAACGACTTCGCGACACAATACAATGCAACTGAGCCAGTTCTGTTCATTTGATCTGCCTCATCTCTGCAGACATATACATTACACGTGACATTTAGTAACGTTATGCAATGGAACGAGCATAAATGGTACTTAGAAGGCAATTAGATCAGATCCGTGACTGTGACTACACTATATATTGGATTGCCAATCGATGCCAACATGGCTTAAAATTTCGCAACAAGCAAAAATGGCGAAACAAAAATTGCAACACCAAGAAGGGCTACACAAGTCCTGATGCGCTCATACTTTTTGATCCTCTAGGTTAGGTTAGGTTAGGAACATGCCGCAAATTTTTTGCTAAATTCTAGCTAGTTTATATTTGTTCTTTTTATTTTGCAATCTTTGTTTAGAATTTTTTTTGCTGGTTTCAGGCCCTTTTTTATAAGATAAATTGCTGGAAACAACCAAGATGGTAATTTAAATGCAAATCTCAAACTTTTCGCGGGTATTTGTGGCGACTTTTTTTTTATTAACTGAAATCTGTTAGTCTAGTATTTAATGTAGAACTTAGATTATTTATTTTTAATTTTAAGCCCATGGTATATCAGGTGAAAGTAAACCAAGACGCGCGGCCGGTATCCTCTTATGCAAATTCCCATGGTATCCTCCCTTGGTGTCTTCCCGTGGTATCCTCCCATGGTATCCTCTCATGGATCTCTGGCGTTTCAGAATAACCTAACATAACCTAACCTAAAGCATAGGTATCATGGGAGGATACCATGATGAGGATACCGGCCGCGCGTCTTGGTTTACTCCAACCTTGATGATTTTTTTCTAATAATTAATTAAATTAATTCTTAAATCATAGGATTAACTACTAGAGTACATCGGGTCTAAATATTTCAGAAGGAAGCTATTAACCATCGGTTGTTCCTTCAACAAATTAATGGTTGAAGTAAACTATGTGGAACAGAGTGTAATCCCACATTGTAGCCACCCATTGTATTGCAACCACTGAAAATACGCATTCGGAAGCGGGTTTAGCACTTGTTTGAAGATTTTGATCCTTTAGGATAGATTTTGACGGAAACGCGCGTTGGTATATTCTGACTCGGTATATTTTCAAAACGTTGGGTGGCTACAATAGGTAGCCACCCATTGCATAGGTTTTTACAGCCTGTTTCAGAACCTTTACTTTAAATCCGAACTTGAGACTGCAATTTGGATCAAGTCGAGCCAATTTTAATTGGGAATTAGATGCGCATTTTGTAGTGTTTGATATTTAGCTTAGTTTAGTAACCCAACTTTAAAATTTAAAATAAGGCCCTCAAATACTTACCATTACGAAATCAAATTTGTCCGATCTGTCTGATATTTTTGCTAAATGTTCAAACCACACTGGCAATATTGACATAGCTTTGGCTGAACCCCAATAAATACAATTCGTTGATTAGCATTGAGAAGACGGATGTACTCGACAGGCACTCGTATGACAAATACCTGCTGCTCCATTTGCAATGAGAGGAAGAATTGGGAAGTAGTGTGTCTGAATGGGTGAGTGTATTTATAGCGGTGTGTATGGAAGTAGAGTGGAGGATTGAGTTGTTGCTGATAAGACGGGAGAGTTATGGGTGAGCAGGGCTGGCTGCGTGGAGAAAGTGGGGAAGGGAAAGCAATTACTGTGTGACTCCGTCTCGTCCTGTACGAGAGTGGAGGAGATGACAAGGCTGATAGATGCTTGTCATGTTGGCATGGTTGGAGCGAGCGAGAGGACGACGACGGAGTGCGTACCAACGTTTGATGTTCACCAGAGTTACGATTTAACCTCATACGCTATGATATAACGGGTTGGGCAAAGAAAGGAGGCAAAAAAGAAAGCTTTCCCAACTCCTCTCCCCTCCTCTCTTCATTCGAACCGTCCCTTGCTTCGACGCTTCTTCTTCCGCTTGGACTCTAAAGAGGCACCGGGACACAAGGGTGGTTCCAATATAAATGGCTTCATGTAAATACGGAAATTTTAGGAATTTAATAAGGTATGTCTTTTGCGAATTTTGAAATCCGACACAACTAACACCTGCAATGCTTTTCTTATATGAGGCAACTTGTCTTATTTATAGTTAGATTAAGTTCCACTAAATCGTTTGCTATAATCTGACAAGTGGTTTGCCATAGGAAAGCAGTACTTACAGCTTGTAGATTTCCATGTGCTGTACGACTTCGAAATATGCATCCCGTTTTCTATTTATCGGTTGCTATAATTGTAGTAGGTTCTGACTCCGCGGTATCAAACATTCAAAATTTGAAATATTTACTTCTGACCACAGATTTTTGAAAAAGGTAAAACTCATATGGTCTTGTTCACTTGTTTGGTGGTGCCGCTTCTGAAAGCCAGTTGGTTTGCACGCGTCAGCCAATCGAATCATTTTTCGCGGAAAATTCCGAAAATTTTTCAATATGACGTCATGATAGGCAAAATGGTTGAAATAAGATCATTGAATTCTCTCATAAAGGCTGATTTCTGGTTTTGCTATGTCTTTGCTGGATGAACTGGCGCGAGTCTCAAGTCAGATTTGTAAGGAAAAAAACTATGAAAAAAACTCTTAAGGGTCAAATGCTTTGAATTCCGCGTGCCATGTTTAAGCTTCCACGTCAGAGCTGAAAGAAATTTTGATCAAATAAGATCAACCATTTGTCCTAACATGACATACGAGTAGGTGAGTCATTGGAAGAATGAAATTTTAAAGATGCAAATCCGGAATAATTTAAGGCTTTAAACCCAGACATGATCTCGTTGATTAAAAAAATGATAATTTGTAAATACAACAAATTAAATCATATTTTAGATTTATATTTTAAGTTTCACATGAAACTTTAAGAACTATGCTATAAAAAGTAAGCGCTTATTCGCATTGAACGTACCAAGCTTTCCCTATGCACTATGACTTTTTTGGCGCCAAATTCAAAACATTAACACATCCTGGTCAATTCTTGTTGAACTGCCTTGGGCCTAGGTATTCAACTAAGGCCTTTTACCGCAAATATTCTCGATTCTCATTTCAAATATCTCACTTGACCTTACTTTAGCCGCAATATATCTTAGTTTCACCGCAAGTTGACTAATTTCCATTTCTTTAAGTAAGGCTGGGGTAAACGCTTACGGAGGAGTTTTGTAAATTCCACGGGGTATGTAATATTATACTAAGCTGGCTTAGCTTAATGAAATTTACCTACTTAATTAATCATTGTCGACTTTGTAAACAAACATTAGTATTAGTGGAAGGTTGAATAAAACACTGGGGACATGTACACAAATATTGGAACCCATAAACCTTCAAGGCTGGGCAAGATACTCGAAAATGTATCTTGAAGATACATGTATCTTAGAGGCAAAAATTTAGGCCCAAGGTAAGATACTCGAGATAGGATACATTTTTTCGTCAAGATACAAGATACAAGATACTGTATCGAAGATACACTTTGTTGGTATCCAGATACGTATCTCGAAGATACAAGATACAAGATACTTTTCTTAACTTTAATTATATAAGTCCATAAATAATTTATGCTGCTTCTCATATAGTTGAACAGATATTTTATCGATTACCATTTTTAACTGATGAATTTATCAGTGAATCATATGATACTGGTTCACAATAAATCACATATTGTGTATTAAACTTTATTTTAACTTAACTTTCCAATGTATGTCGTCGAGATTTATTAAAAAATTTTGTTTTGAAAATCACGCATCACGTGCCGGAAACCACAAAGCGCTGTGCAGAGCGCTAAGCGTGTAACTGTTAATCTCATTAAGGTGTGTCAGTGAAACTATGGCTGGTTTAAAATTGATTGTCCGCTTCAGTGCTCCACTTGATCGACCTCATGTGCTAAAACACAGATGCCGCATTTTGCAGTGATCCTCAGTGTTTAAGTTAATTATTATTTTGAAAAGGTTCCATCCAAGAACCACAACAGATTTCCTAATATTAGAGTTGGAGTTAGAACGCATTCATCAGTACAAGAGCCAGAGCCTGTGAATTCTAGTAAATACTGGCACTGTCGTCCATTCAGTAACGTTACGTAGCATTGCGCCATGCATTTACATATATAGATATACCGTTATATGCATGCATTATTTCTGAATGTAATGAAATGAATGATACGAAAATGTAGAATTCATATTGCGTGCGTCATCGGTTCGTTTCCCCTTCGATGTTATTTTTCAAGTCACGCCTGCTTGCTTAACTTTGTACTTTGTTCTCACCAAAAGAGCTCCAAATTTGCCATAAAAATATGAAAAGTATCTCGAGAAATCGATACCAAAAATTGATTAAAGATACAAGGTACAGGATACTTCATTTTGCCAAGATAGAAGATACAAAGATCAAGATACTTTTGGTCCAAAAGATACGTATCTTGAGATACAGTATCTACAGGATACTTGTATCTTGCCCAGCCTTGTAAACCTTACTATGCATATTCCGATCAGGAATATTCGGAGATTTGCGGTGAACTAGGTTATCTTTGGTCAACTAAGATATGAACAACATATTTAATTTAGCGGTGAGAAGCGGATTTATTTGCGGTGAAGCAAAATCATTACCCGTCCACCTTGTTTACACAACTTGTTCCTCTTCTGAAACCGCCCTCATATGAAGTAGCAGGAGAGCTGAGCAGGAGCTAGCTGTGGAGTTTGGGAAATGGAAATATTATGAGTCTTTCATAGAGAGGCGGAGAAGGAATAAAAAGAAGAGAGAAGTATCGATAGCGAATTCAGCGAGGGGAACTCTTGTTTCTCTAATCGTTTTCAATTTGTGAGCTGTTGTCTACTAAATCAATACTTTCCTTTCCGCTCCTCTCACAGAACGAACGAGCCGACTAAGAAGAACTCAGCCCCATCCCAGACCAAGCCACTCCACTACTTCCACCCTTCAAACATCCAGAAAACCTCGCATCACACACTAAATATTTCACAGACGTATTTATCCCAATTCTCAAACCCTTCGGCTTCATCCCTCTTCTCTCAGCACTAAATGCTCCCTGCTCTGGACCAAACGAGCCATCGTATGACGTCCTACACACTCGCCTTGCACCCCAAGCAAAGCTTCCAGCCTTTGGGTCCTGATTTGTCTATGACGTTGATTAGTATTGATTGATTGTAGTTTGTAGGATAGACGCTTGGGAGTCATTGGGATGATGGTATCATGAAAAGATGTGTGGATCTTCAATGCGTTTACATGGTGACGATCCATGGTGACGATCCAGGAGGTTACATGTCAATTACCATAGATGGGCAAGATCACCCGAAAGTGATCTTGAAGATCACTGATCTTAACGGAAAAATTTAAGCTCAGAAGATCAC
>JAQFXZ010000321.1:0-21832 GCA_034694025.1 Ceratophysella scotica | reverse complement strand
CTCTGATGGTCGGTTTTTCCCATCTTGGCTTCGGTCAAGCTCTGGTTTTCCCTTCTGTCCTAGAGTTCCCTTCTCTAATTCCAAATGGAAGTGACGATGTGATATAAAGAGACGTCAGTTTGGTGATACTTAAATCCCAACCCTGGGTTGTATCATTTCCCTTCCATTTATTTATTTTATTTATAAGTACTGTGTGTGATGGTTAGTTAGGATTATAAACAAAGAAATCGTCCCAATGGACAGTTGTAAATTCGTAAATTATCCATTTTCTATTGGTAATTCTTGTCATGTAAGTTTGAATAATGATACGTGCATGAGTATTATGCTAATCCAGGTTTGTATTTACCAGAAGAAGTATCTCGAGTCGATATTAACAAAAAAGGAAAAGCAAAGCGAAATAAGGCTGCAAAGTGCGATTCAATGTACAAGATTCAAGTTGGCACCAGAATTTAAACTTGCGCTCAAGTGGAGGGGGTTTCATAATACGCGTCCCGTACGACGGTTCCAGTGCTGTAATGATAAAATCGGCTACTGGACCCAACCCTACTAGGACTAGGAAGACGCAAAGAAAATAACAAACAGTCCACTTTCCGTGTTTCATTTAGTCATAAGCAGTTGACACTTCCATACCTCTGTTGCCTTGGCGTCCGAAATTACCACAAATGGTTTATTTAGCAGCCATATCTTGTAAACACCGCCATATGCCTTGTACCATTTTGAAAAGACGCTCAAAAGCTCTGCAAATATTAACATTAGTAATTTTATACACTCTGTGTGATATGATAAAGCATTTTGTAATTTTACCGAAACACCATTTCTTTTAAACATTTCAAATGTATATGTTAGGACCAGAGCGAAGAATCGACCATAGCCCGAAATAGTAATATATTGAAATTAAATTTCTGTCACCTTCAGGCTTGCTGGTCGACTTTAATGAACGTTTTCGACCTTATTAACTATTGCACAACATATTCAATGCATGTTAAGTTAGGTTGCATGAGTTTTGTGGCCAGGAGAAATCTTCAAAATTTCAGAAGCAAAATAGCCGGTAGCGGTTTGATAAGCAAACCTAACCTATCCAAAATAGGTCAGTAATGTGTGTTAAGGCCATGTTAGGTTAGGTTTAAATCGATTTTGCAAAATTCCAAAGTCTTGAAGAACTTTTCGGGCATTGGTCGTTTTCGGCCTCTGGTCCTACCTAACATATATGAACATTGGCCTGATGCGGCTTACCGTAATTCGGAACTGTTGAATCCAGTACGTTCCCAAGAACCGGAACTCCCGGAGGACCATGTATTTTCTTCAGATGCTTTGCAACTCGGTTGTCTCGTCGCAATAAAGTGACGTAGATTATATAGACACCAAGAATGGGCAACAGTGTTACGGCAAATGAGACCAAGTTCTCATAATTGAGTTTCAAACTCGTTGGAATCGACATTGTTCACTCCGGTCCTCAAGATAAAATTCCTGACGGTGACCCGTGACGTGTGACTCCAAAGGCGCACGAAGGTCTCGCTCTCGGCTTAAACAGCGACTGTCACCGGTCACCGCAGCCCAGTCTAAATAATGGTATTAATGTTTCAAGTGTTCTCAGAGAAGCTTAGTTGATGTAGAGACTTTCAGTGAAAATGTTCCAATTCTACACAAATTTATTAGATCCGGCCGTGCACGCCGTTTTCGTAGCAGAATAAACACGATCACTTAAAATCAGTATCAGGAGAATAAAAAGTATTTAATTGCAGGAATGAATTGGAGAGGAGAGAGCGTGCAGAAAGTATCTAAATAATTAAAATTAATGATAATAATTTTTTCAATTCGCTGCTCCAACAGAAGAATGTGTGTTCCCTTCCCTGCGAGTCGCTGCCTCGTCTGCTTCTGGATCCGAACATTACACATCTGACAGCCTGAGACTTGATTAGTTGAAAATAATTGTAGGCAGTTAGTAGTTATACAGATTACAGTCTTACACACTCATACATATGTAGTATGTAGTTGTTTCATCCAAGCAAGGAAATGAATAAATGAAATGAATAAATGAACCAAGTATTATTTTGGAGAAAAAATGTTTTCCAGTTTCAAAGAGTATAAAATGTATTTAATTAAGATAGGGTAGGGTACGACTCGGACATCAGCTTATATTTGACTACATACATATGCAGCACTTTATTCTAATCAGGAGTAGTTGTTGATTGATCCAAGAACCAACCAGAAACTGAAACCATTAGAACCAAGTATTTTCTTACATTTTTTTCTCATCATTTATTACTTAATAAATTATTGCAGTTGAAATGCAATAGAATAAAGCACGTCAAAACGGCCAAAACAAAAAGGGCCAAGGCAAAAAAGGTCAAAGAACAAACATTAAAAACCAAGGCAAACTCGGTCAAAAAGGTTAGGATAGGTTACTTTAGGTTAGGTTAGGTTATGCCGAAATGCGCAGTATTTATCCTTTAGATTAGGTCAGGTTAGGCTTTTTAGGCTTTCCTTTATTGTCTTGGCCCTTTTTGCCTTGGTCCGTTTGACATGGATCCGGTTTTTTGTAATTTGGGAAATGATTTTTATCAGATTGTGAAAAGACTTTATTTCTCATACAGTCTAGGTTCTTCGACCTTCGTTGGAGTTCTTCTGTACGAATGCGAAGACATTTTTGGAGGGGTAATTAGCCTTTACTAGTAGGTACTTCAATAAAAAAAGAAATCCTGCACTCAGGTCCACGCGATCCGCACTTTCCCGTATTGTTATTAATTCCCTTGCAATTACTTAGCTTTCAGACAAAAAGCTCGTTTAATAAGTATGTTAATTACATATAAAAAAAAGCGGTATCGAGGAAGTTGTCTAGTACTACATACATACATAACATACATTCATTAGAAGTTAGGATTAGACGCCTTATGCGCAACATTGTTGCAAACACGCTACATAAGCAACACGCAATTTATAGAATATCATTATTGTTTCAAGGACTTTCATTTTTTGCGATATGGTTTCTGTCAGACTTGCAAAAGTGAACAAATTCAATTTCCCATCCACTAGTGCTTGTGATGAGATGAATAGAAGATGTTGGGTTATTTGGTGTGGACTGTTGTAAATTTTTTTTTTTTTTAGATTCATCAAATTCGCTTTATATAAGTTGTAAATACAAAATACATAGAATACTAAATACGTAGATATCTCAAATGACGCCCATGACGGATAACAATAATTGTTAAAATCAGGGAAAGGAGAAATTCAAATAAAATGAAAACTTTGAATGTATGTGTCACAAAATATCATTCTTATTTGCAATACTTTGGTTTATTTTAAACACTTTTGGAATGGATATGACAAAAATTCAATCCCATCATTTACTCTTCCGATCCATTTGTGCACTGATTTATTCTGGTCATCCCCCAATACTAAATCCAGAAAGCGAGTTGGTCATCGTCAAGTTCGAGGTCATTGTTTGTGTCTGACATGGCATACAAAGTGTATTCTATGTAATTTTTCTGCTGAAAATTGTAATTATTAACCAGATAAAGAAGTGGAATTTTAATATTTTTTAACTGGTAGATTGGACATTGGACTGGACTGGACTGAGGCTTTTTCACCTTCACCTTGAGGATCGTACACAGAAGGATACGAGCTTAGCTTAAAGACGTAATCTATTGGTATTCGGGAAAAAAATGTATTTATAAACCAGTATTAAAAATTTAAATAAAATAAATAGTATGGATTCTCTAGGTTGTGGTTTGAGCTGCATCTGAAATTTTTTAACTAAGATTCTTCACTGATGATCAGCAATTGGAGCGGATTCATATGGAAAATTGCATATTTTCTTGCATAATGCATTTTTTTTCATAAAACAGCATAAATGGCCGTAAATTTTTGCATAAAACGCCACTTCGATCTGTGTATTATATTATACATTTTGGACTTTTTATTTGCATATGCCTAGCCCTATTAAGCACCTTAAAAAATCATAGTACTTAAGAATAACACAAAAAACCCTGAGGGCGCTATAAAACGTTTTGTTGCAAAACTTTTGAAAAAAGTGTAACAGAAATCCACATTCAACATTCGTAGTAAAGAGATCCATGGAACAAAAAAGTTGTTCCCATGCCGGGAATCGAACCCGGGCCTCCCGGGTGAGAGCCGGGTATCCTAACCACTAGACAACATGGGATTAGTGGAAGGGTAGTGGTTTTTACCTCCTCTAGCTCCGCAGTCGCGATTCGCGATTCGCGATGACATCTGACATCTGATTCTCTTTGCTCTAATCTTAGTACATGTAGGCTGCTGGACGCTACGATGCTAGCTGATAGTTCACACATTACACGTTGTAATGTGATCTGTGATCTTCAAGGCTGAACTGAATGCAAGACTGCTGATGGGTAGGCTTTAGAGGTTTATAGTTTCGCGTGCACTAAAAAGGGTCCAAATATGCTAAAATATGAAATAAAAATGATAAAACGTGCTTTAAACTATGCAACAAAAATGACAACATGTAGGTACTTTAAAATATGCAACTTAAAATGAAAAAAATGTGCATTAGAATATGCAACAAAAATAACAAAATTCGCTTTAAAATATGAAAAAAAAATAATAGGCACTATATTTTCGAAAAAGCAAACGCTTGGTAGAAATTCCATTCATACATGTTGTGAAAATGGAGAATTGCTGAAAAGCATCCAACTAGAATCAAGCCAAGAAAAATTTGGAAACTTCAAAACTAGTGATGTCCCGCATAGTTCTGCAATTCGCCTTCGGCCTTGCCGAATTTTCGGCTCTGAAGTATTCGGCGGACCAAAAATTCGGCGAATTGCGGACGATCCCACTATTCGGCCAATGGCGGAATATCCCAATATTTGACGCCGAGTATTCAGCAGCCAAATATTTATAACCATCGGGTAAAATTCTGCAGTAATGGGCTGTTGGTGGCTCTGGTCTAGTACATAATAACATGCATAATACTGTTTCGCACTACTGTTCTCATTCACTAGTGTAACAAACTCGCCGTTCGCGTTCGTTTCGTATCAATAACACAAGTGTTAGAATCGGCAGTCTTCACTTCATATAAGAAGTATATTATGCATTATATCAAGCACGTTAAATAGAAGATGCGACTACTCGATGTACTACGTGCTCCTATTGATTATGTCACTTATTTTTATTATTTGACAAGCCTTGTCAATCGCAATTTAATGTCAAAAATATTGAAATATTATCAAGATTTGTGAAGTAGCGTTTAGCAGGTGTCTGTATTTTGTATCGGGCCCAAAAGCACGTGTGTGAGTGGATGGGCCAATTGTGAATTGGAACGTGAAACCTGGACGTCAAACCCAAAACCAAGGTTCAGTTCTCAGCTGTATCTAATCTGCATATCGACTATCGGCACTGAAATAATGTAACTCACTGTGGGTGAAGTGAACTAGTATGTTACATCTAGTATGTAGGATCGACTGACTGGGTGAAAAGAAAATCACTTGATAATTTCTGGTCAACGAAGCCGGTGGACTGAAGGCAGCTGAAGCTGAAAGAGACTCGGTTGGTCGTCAGTTGACTGTAATTTCTTGAGGTTGGTTCGTGAATTGTGAAGATGTGGTCACTTCTGCCGTCCGCCT
This sequence comes from Ceratophysella scotica, assembly GCA_034694025.1. Lineage (NCBI taxonomy): Eukaryota > Metazoa > Arthropoda > Collembola > Poduromorpha > Hypogastruridae > Ceratophysella > Ceratophysella scotica. The sequence goes on along the minus strand of JAQFXZ010000321.1, from coordinate 16,232 downwards.
GGCGATCTTCCATCATTCGATGGCTGGAAGACAACCGCGGTTTCGTTGTACTCTTCTTCTGCCTTCCGGCCAGCTTTCTCTTTGACCTCGGCCTTCGTGCTCGTCACTGGGTTGTCAGACAACTCTCCTCAGGACCCGAATTCCACTCAAAACGTGTTCGAGAAATCCAGTCCAAGGTATTCACAAATTACGTACATTTGACATTTTAAATAAAGTTACAGAAGCAAAATGTCACATTTATGACTGACTGACAGTTTAACAAGTTCACGGTGCAGTAACAGGATAAATTGTAAGTACATACGGTTCCTTTCTCACAATCAGGTTCAGCAATGGCGAAAACAAAATCCGAAAGACCGGAAGCTCCTCTGTACGTCTCGTTCCAATTGGCAGAGTCTTTCCGTCACATTTTTCAAGAAAGTAAGTCATTTAACAGTATGAATATAAATGTTCAAGAATGATAGAGCGTTTAGCTTTTAAGAATCATATGACGCGACGCGTGACGGTTATTCTATGTATGTTCTTTCAGGACGAGTGTCATCAAATCCCGATCCCATTGTACGATATTCTGGAACTGAATGAATCCAACCTTACAGTCAAAGTGGAGCCCATGGTCACTGTTGGTGAAATTACAAAGTACTTAATTCCGAAAGGTAAATCACAAACTCAAGCTCGTTATGAATTCCTCGTTTTTTTTTCTTCTTGTGCCTTTTATTTAGTTATTTTTTTAATACCAATTTCAGGCTACACACTGGCGGTGACACTGGAAATTGCGGACGCAACCCTTGGTGGCCTCGCACTTGGGGTTGGAATGACCACCTACTCTCATAAAGTCGGTTTGTATCAGGAGGCTGTCAAGTCATACGAAGTTGTGCTCGGTGACGGCTCTGTTGTTACCGCAACTCGGGACAATGAACATTCGGAGCTATACCATGCACTCCCTTGGTCACACGGTTCTCTCGGATTCCTCACCGCTCTTGAACTCGAAATCGTCCCTGCTAAGCCCTATATTCATATGAAATACATTCCGGTCAAGGGTCAGAAGGCATACTGTGACCTCATCCGGGATGTCTCCGGAGCTTTGGACAAAAACAAGAAGGTTCGTCAACTAATTTACTTGTCACTTGACAATAGAATGGATTAAGTGAAAGACAATATCTGTTTTTTACATTAGCTTTGACTACTCTAGTTTAGCAAAAATTATGTCATGCACAATTCAAAATTCTCCATGTTCTATTGAATCTCAAGTGCTTTGTGCTTGAATCCACTGAACCATTATATGCAAAGATCAAGCAGATACGCCAAAATCATATCTTTTGTCATCCAAACTGTCACTGACAAGTGAATCTAATATTTCCGTAACTACTCAACTGTTTCAAGTGTTGCTGACACATGGATTTCATGTTCACAGGTGCCTGACTTTGTTGAAGCAACCATATTTTCCAAAGATGAGGCAGTCGTCATGGTCGGAGACTTTGCCGATTCACCGTCAATCGGTCAATGGGGGAAGGTAAGCCAAATGAATGTCGGCACTTAACTGCACCTGTTTAACTTGTGCAGGGGACGGTCAATTTACAAACCATTCAACTTCCCTTCCAGATCAATAACTTGGCGAGATGGTACAAGCCTTGGTTCTACGAGCACGTTCGCTCGTTCCTCACGTCTGGTGAAGCTGATGAGTACATTCCTCTGAGGGACTATCTGTTGCGTCACAACAGAGCTATTTTCTGGGTTGTCGAGAGCATGATCCCCTTTGGTAATCAGCCGCTATTCCGCCTCCTCTTCGGATGGCTCCTACCACCCAAGCCCGCATTCCTCAAATTCACCACGACGCCTGGAATTAGGGCCATGACCTTCACCAAGCAAGTCTTCCAGGATATCGTTCTCCCAATCAACAAATTGGAAGAACAAATCGATGTCTCCGAACGTCTCTTTGACACATATCCGGTCCTAGTCTATCCATGCCGGATTTATGATCACGGAGAACACATGTAAGAACCAATGCGTAATTTGTAGTGATTTGTAAAACTATGTAAATGGCTATGCTCACATTTGAAATTAATTCCTCTACTTTATTGTTTAGGGGTCAACTTAGAAAGCCTCGGCCTGACCAAATGGTACCTGGAACAAACTACGGTATGTTCAATGATTTGGGTGTCTATGGTGTCCCTGGACCTGTCAAACGAAAGGAACGATACGACGCTGTGAAAACCTTGCGAGAAATGGAAAAGTATGGAAATACGAATATAGTATAAACAATAGCAAATGAATAATTAACTAATGTCTGAGATATCTAATTCATTGTGCAGATTTACTTGTGACGTGGGCGGCTATCCCTTCCTCTACGCTGATATCTTCATGACTCGACCGGAATTCGAACAAATGTTCGACCTTACACTCTATGAGCAAGTACGGAAAAAGTTCTTTGCCGAAGGTGCCTTCCCACATCTCTACGACAAGGTCAAGCCAGAGATCGACGTCGTAGAAATTGGAAAGCAGTACATCAATCCACTCTAAAACCACGAACACTCTTTAAGACTTTCAGTCAAAAATTCGACCAAAAAATCCAGTAACACACTCAAGACCAAAGAAAATATGCTAAAGTCTATTTCCATTGCCCACATTGGTTGAATAAACAAACAGTCCTTGATTTAACGAAGTTTGTCATACTATTTATTCGAAAAGTCCACGTACTATTTGTATCACAGAATATCCGGATATTTCAGCCACCACCACTGGTTGTATGCAAGCATGCGTGCAGGGTAATCAATATATATTTATAAAACTGAGATATACATTTTTATTAAGATATAGAATATGCAATACCAAGAAATTAAAAACCCTGCGTCTGAAAAAAATTCGAACGTTTCTCGTAAACCTTGGAGCCAACGCGTTTCAAGCAAGTCAAGTGAAACCCGGCTCTCGCTTTAATTCGTTGCAGTGAGTTTCCAATTTTCTTGTCTTATCCTTATTACAAGATGAGAGACCAGAATAGGTTTTACTTTGGCTATGAGGATGATGAGAACTTGACAATGAGTAGAGGAACAAGGACCAGAATTGACAGGGTGGCAACGAGGAGTTCTTTTCGTCTCCTATCTTCTCGTGCAAGAACAAGGGAATCAAATTCTTCACTCGTCAAACCTTTGGCCACGCTCACTTCGGAACCCGAGAACTTGGCCTGGTAAAAAAATAATTCTAAATTCGTGCTCTTGTGTCATTGCCTTTTCCGTGAAACTAGGCTAAGCGAAATTGTGTATTGTTAAGTACCGCATGTAGTGCTTTACGCAATTCTTCCATTTGAATGAGTAGATTAGACTTTGCTTCAGCGGAAGACGGTTCAGCAATGCCAGCTGTAACTTGCTCCAATTTGAGTAGTACTGCTGCCGCACTCGCCTCTGTATTCTCGAGCATGAGCTGACGGAGTTGTTTGAGTTTAATTTGTGAGTTGATGGTTGTACCGAAGATTCCGATGAGGGCTCCGAAAAGAGAGGCCAGGATGGACCAGTACTTTGTCTTCTCCGTCTGAGCCCGTTCCTTCTCATGACTGAATCGGAGTGAGTTGGACAAATTGTTGAACAGTTCCCGTTCACGTTTCTCCTCATGCTCAAACTTGTCTCTCAGTATTCGCTCCTCACGAATTAGCTCAATTTCCTGTTCACAATCCATATACAAACTACGATTCAACGAAGAGTAGACATAAATATTTTGTACAATCCAGTCGAGCTTTGCTCAAATAACAGTTACTCTCAGCTATATCGGTGTATGGAGAACCTAGCATAATTTCATTAAGTTAGGATTGTCATCTGACTAAGACGTTGACACGTGTACTGCTCAGCGCAGGTTTTATTCGCAAACCAGCTACTTTGAACCGTTGACAAGTATAGTACTTATCTAGTATCCGCTGAACCTACCCGTTTAATCAAGTCCAGGTAGTTGTCATCCCCACGCGGCGTCCGGTCCAGATCCGCCCTGACCTCTCGCAATCGCACTTGCATCGCATTCATACTCGTCTGAGCTATACGCCGCTCATCTTGGGCTTCCACGAAGTCTGTTTCGGCCTAGAACGAACAACAGGAACGACACGGATGAGTTGAAATGAAAGGACTTGAACTTGAAACAGATACATTGCAAATTGAACCACTGACAATGGATTGAATATAATCTCGACTCAAACAAAAGTATAAAACCTGTCACCTGAAGTACCCGAGCGTGGGCCTCCTTGACCTGCTTGATCCCAATGAACTCCTCGTAACGAACCAACCAGTCCTCAACCCGGTTCCAGACTGGGACAGACAACGATGACCACTTGTCAAAACCACCACCGGTTCCACCTCCACCTCCGGTATTAGGCGTTTGTGTGACGGCTGACGAGAGTCGTCGAAGTAAGGCGAAGCGAATAAGGCCCATCTTTCTAACTTACTAGACAAAAATGTTCATGTCCCAGGTTTTCCGTGACTCGCGACGCGACACTTAAATCTGGCTAGTAAGTAATTAGCAGCGTAATTCCAAATTACAGTGGAGGTAGGCTGTACCATTACATAGGAGATGACAAAAATGATGAAACATTTTTAGTTAATTTTATCCGGCACTCACTCACGTCACAAATCAATCAATCAAGGAACTCCATAGAAAATATTTTCAAATGGGCCGTGAGATTTCCGCTAAAATAATATCGAGCGAAGGTAGTGGGGCTAAAAGCACGACAATAGTAAAAACACTAAAAAAAATCCCACCAGAAGCGAACCGTTTGAAACGAGGCCTAGGTGATGTGGCCGTGGCCCACCCCCCCCCCCCACCCATCAGTTCAAGATTCATTTTGCGTTCACTCACATGCATTATGTAACGACTAAAATTCTAATCAGTGCTTCTTTTTTATTAAGTTTCGTTGTATCACTCCGCCATCTGAATCTACCCATGTCCATGTGTTTCCTCATCGGCAGCGTTTATTTTATCTAAAAACTGTGTTGATTGCAGTATCAATATAAGTATAAAAATGTAGAGAAAAATTGGGAAAAGTTGAACCCCCCAATTCCAAAATAGAGCTTTCCGTTTCTGAACCCCCCCCCCCTCCCCCACTATTTGGCAAATGGTACGCAGTGCTTCCAATAATTCAGTATTCACTATCAGAACAGAACAAACAAATAGGCTACCTAAAGCACGTACATCAGCAGCAAAGGACTAATGCATCAACTAAGTAATTCAATACGAATACGAATTTATCATATTATTCATAGATCGCATCGCACCTTCGTTTTTTCTAGGAATATCTATATTGATATAAACACAAAGTTACAAGGCATTTCGATCGGTAAGTTATTGTTCTAGTTCTAGGTACGCTTTTCGCTTCCAGCCAAAAACCGCGACACAAAAACCACGACTCCAAAAACCGCGACACCAAAAAGAGCGACACTTTATAACCACCTATCCTAAAGTAAAGAAATCGTCGTCGCTGTTTTTCGTGTCACGGTTTTTGGTGTGTCGCTGTTTTTGAAGTCGCGGTTTTTGCCTGTTACGACGTTTTTCCAGGACGCATAATTGTGTGAGGTTTTCAGCTACCGCAAGAACTTTTATTCCAGTGCGAATTTTTATGAGAATGACAATTTGGAAACAATGGTGGTTCCGTGAACTCGAATTGCATTACACAATACTAAAAGTAGTGCTCCCATTTCATTCCCATTCCTTTCCTATTCAATCCGCAAAACATCAGACTACATACTACGTTGTACGTACATACATAATGTTTACTTAATAACTGGCACTATCCACAATTTTGGTTCATTTCATAATTGTTTTAATAACACAGAAATACGATAAAACAGAAATAAAATATGAATGTATGAATGCGAATTGAATGAAAATCTACTCCCATTCCCTTCCAGCTATTGTCTTAGAAATTTCCACCGCTTAATATCAAAGTACCTTACTTTAAATCAATGAGTAGCGATGGTCACGCCATGCCGGCTGCGCAGCAGCGGCCAACCCATGAACTACTCTTTGACTTTAAATCAAGATGTGCCATACAAAATGAACATTTTGTCCAACTTTTTTTGCCTGACTTGAAAAAGAATGTTGTATACCTTAATTTATTTTTTTTTATTTGTCACACTTTTAATTTTTTACGCCTTTTACAATTTGGTCATATTTTTTTTGCTTATGATATGACTACTTCCGTTGCATTGCATAAGAGAAACATGTAAAAAATTCCACTTATTCACAGATGTATGTAGAAGAATAGTACGAAATTTTTCGCGGACTTCGTTCACACAGCACGTGACTAGGCGTCAAAAGAACCTGGTCACTGTAATCTATCCAACCCGTCACCAAGCAGCCCCATACAGTGTCCGTTCCGTACTCCGCTCCGTCCGTACCCAACCCAATACCCAACTTGCCTTGCACCAATACCGACACGTCAACACAATAGAGGAGAGATTGCTTAGCTGACAACTGACAACGTGCGGTGGTGTCGGCAGTCGGCATACAAACAGTCCACAGTGTGCAAAGAAATAGTTGACAGCCGAGGTCAGAATCAGAATTGTCGAACGGTTGACAAACGCACTTCAGAAATCAGGTCAGTAATTCAGCAGAACATCGAATTTCATGTCACATGATGTGAGCAGTAAGTATCAGTTCCATTCCGGCCCGTTGCACCATCTTGCGGCGCCATTTAACATTTACCGTGTACGGTTATTTAACATTTACCGTGTACATTTACGTGTACGGTAAAGGTAAATGGTAAATGTTAATGGTGTTGCACCATATTTCGCGATCACCTTGTAAAAGGTAAAAGGTTTCATGGTACCATTTAGAAAAAGTAAAAGGTTGTGACGTCATTCTCACGGTACGAACGTTTAAATCTGACCGATTCTGTTCACGAAACACATTGAAATTCACACGAATCAACAATCAAAATCATAGCCTGTTGGCAATTGACGGTGAAGAGGAGACGCAGGCACAACAGTTAACAAAATCACAAGGTCAAAACATCAATACCGCGGTGTACCAAAACCCGGTGCTTTCGCTCTTGGTTTGGTTGGGATTCATTTTGACGAGATTTCGTAGGGTTGAGGTTACGCGGACCTAATCTAACATTCTCCTAAAATACGTTGTCTTCTCAAATAAAATACGGAACATTTCGTATTTTTTGCTCCGACTGCTACATATACATTTTTGTTCTTGTAAGCATAATCTCTTTCTTTTCATTCTTTTATCTCTCGTCCTTCTCCTTTTCTCTTTTTCCCCTCTTTTCTCCCTCACCTCCTTCCTTTTTATTATCCTTTCCTTGTCGTAATCTACTTACAATATTATGTCAGATTCTCCATGTATGATAATCGGAATGAGCCTCATATTTAGTGTTGACGGAATGTTATGGTGAACAGAAACCGGTCAAGGTGAACAGACACTTAACATTTCATGTCTGTAGAAACTCGTTGGACAATAATAAATATGAATATATTCAAATAACGCTTAAACATAATAATAAAGCGATTCAGAAATCATTTCAGAATAAAAAAGTTCACAATTTATAAGCTAAATGGCGGGTCGACCACCATGACAAAAGGTGGAAACCTTTTAAAAGGTACCTTGAACCCCGCGCGATGGTGCAACAGAAATGTCAAAAAATGACCATTTACCCCGAACCTTTTACCATTTACCTTTTACCTTTTGAAAAGTTTGGTGCAACACCATTTACAACAAAATGGTAAAAGGTTTCGGGGTAAATGGTAAAAGGTAGATGGTGCAATAGGCCCGTGGTGTTCTGGTATAATAAAACCTCGATACCCACCTTAATTACGCCTGTTTACGTAAATGTATCCTCTTCCCCAATTACACATTAACCTCGCTATGCATTATCCTCCATACACACGCTGCTTTTGGGTTTTGAAAAATACGAGCGAATGCCTGTTGACTTTGGCTCATAAATGATTAAACATTAGGAATTATACAATAAATAACCATATGCTCGAAACAATTTAAAATATATGGAACCCCAGCTATTTCCTACGCTTTTTGGTTCATTTGTGATACATAGCAATAACAGCAACAGCGCAGCTAAATCGGAACCAAAACACACACATTACACAATCCTAACATTCATGAACATTTTCCCAGCCTATTTATCACACACCATATCATTCATTCCATAAGTGGGTTCTGGTGCCATAGACTTTTCGACACTCTTACGACTTAAAACACAACAATACGCATGGAATACCTAAACTCAAAGCCGTTTTGTTTCGAATTTTCTGCAGATTCTTATGGACATATCTCGTTCCGACAATAACAATATGAAGGTCGATGTCGATGAGGTTTTGATATCATCTGGGATACCAGAAGTGGAAGGAAGCATATTAAACGGATCCGTTGGTCCTTTTCCTGCTAGTGCTGGTCCTTCGCATCCAACCCTAATTCTACTGGTCCCTACTAACTTATCAGTGCTTCAGGGAGATGACGGTTTCCTCTATCTACTAACAAGTATGGGAGAGCGACCAATTAAGATCGAAAAAATTGTCCAACTCGAAGAAGTTCTTCCTCGGGAAGATGTCCAGGCTGATCGCAATAACGAAATGGATGACAAGCAGTCAGAGGAGGAAGCACCAGGATCACGAGTTGAATTGCCAGCGTTAGAACCACCATCACCTCCACCACCACCCGTGGATTCGAAAATGGAAGGTAAGCTATTCCTCTTGGACGTATATTCGTGAATATCATAATCAATCATAAGTCATCTCCATCTCCACTATTTGAACCTCGCCGTGAAAAATTGCAAATGAATAACGTTCAGTATCTCAAAATATGTCATCAAGAGTTGAGATGAATGACTTGTGATATTCACGAGTAAACCTAATGTCAATACAACCTCTGTTCAATTTATACCAACCGAATGCGCTTCGCTCAAGCAACTAGCGCGTTCAGTAATATTACAGTATATTGGCGTAGTTCCCAGGACTGGACAAATAATGATGCTTAACACATGACACACGTTTGGTTAAGATACGAAGATACAGAGTGCAAAATACTTTGGGGTACAAAGATAGAGGATCTTGAAGATACAACAGCAATAAGGCTGGGCTAGTTGCACGAATATGTATCTTAAAGATGCATGTATTTTAGAGGCAAAAATTTAGCTCCAAGATACAAAGATAAGATACACGTTTCGTTAAGGGCCAAAGATACAAAGTACAAGATACTTTAGGCCATGAAGATACTATCATGAAGATGTAAAAATACTAGGGTAGACCATAAAAGGTATCCAAGATACTCAAAATAACAATTTATGGTTCAAATTCACACTTCGTGCAAGATACAAGATACAAAGATCAAGATACTTTTTGTCGAACAGTATCTACACAATACCCGTATCTTGCCCAGCCTTGTTTAAAAGTACTTACTAAGAAACGGCATAAAAACTACTCAAGATACTCAAAATACCAATTTGTTTCAAATTCGAATTAAGTACCTACCTAAATCTGAAAATTATTTACTTTTCAGAGTTATCCTCCACGAAACGCAAGAAGTTGAACTCTTCTACAACTGCCATCACAAATTCTTTCGATGAGACAATTGAGTCGGTCGTCCGCTGGGCAGTAGAATCCACTACTGATGAAGAAATGGAAGCTCTTGAAAAGGAAAAGGAACAAAACCAGAAGAAGGGCGTGTCTAAGGACGCTGTTCCATTCCAATACAGTGGACAGACCTTCAATGAGCAATCCCAGAAGCAAATTCTCAACGTTTTTAATTTTCTGAGAACTCACGATTCTGTTACTTCATTTCAAATTTTGAAGTGTGCCAAAACTCCTCAGCAAAGAGCAACTACGGTCCTCAATCGTACACCGCGCGTGATTGGCAAGATTAGAAAAGATTACAAGAAGCAATTTGTTGTGGAACCAAAACCAGTTCAGAAGTCGACTAAACCAGTTGTAGACAAAATTGGCGCTAAGGAAGAACAGCAACTGCGTGGAATCATTTGTGAACTTCAGGAAAACAGGTTAGCGTTTCTTGTCCCATTTCAATTAATTGACTGGCTAAATTAATTAAAAACAATAGATAGACTCTGGAAACTTGAGGATTCCAAATCTAGAATCTAGAAACTATATACGTGCTTTCATCTTTTATCGAAAAAGAGAATGACGAGATTGTGTTTTGCGGCCAACCAATTAGTGTGCATTGCTGATTACTGAGTTGTTCGAAATATTTGAGCGGCTTCGGTTTCAGTGACATTTTGTAGATTCTGCATAAAGTTAGCTTCGGGTTTATTCCAATTATCTTCACCTTTGACCTTTCGAACCAACAAGCAAGTGCAAGCGTTATAAGAACAATAAAACCATCACTTTTATTGAATTATGAAGAAGGTAAAACTTTTTGTATCAAAATAGCAAGCTTGGCATGTCTTTCCACAGATATTTAAGTGGTTTTTTCGACCCAAACGTCACACGCAAAAATTTTAATTGAAAAATTAGTTTTGTGTCAATTTCAAAATTGGAAGACACAATTAAATCCATTATTTTTCGGTATTCAATTCACATAAGTACTGTTTTTTGGTTTTCAGAATTAAACCAACTGTCCGCAGGATCATGGAAGTAGCCCGGGAAAAAATGAAAATGACGGCAAGCCAAACTAGTTTTAGAAAAATCCTTCACCGCATGGGACATTTTGAAAAGAAATCGAAAGTCAAGTCTGGTGGAAATCTCCAGTTGTAGTAGAGACCGCCGTAATCTTTCCGCTGACCCATGAACTTCATAGCACTTTGAACGATCAGGAAATGATTGAATCCGTCCCGTCCTCGTCCCCGTCAGACATTAAAGTCCTAAACAAGTGAACTTAACGAACTAAGGTCTCACGTCGTCTTCGTCTTTCATGTCGAAGTCGAACGTCAACGCTTCCAGTTTGTTTAAGTACCCCAGGAATAAAAATGTCAATTGCAGTTCCTCTTTCACAAAAAATTGTATTTTGTCTATCTAGTATTTTCTCAAACATATTCCAGCAGACTATGTAAACAAATGCCACCATAAGGCCTTCCCAACGAAGTAGTTTTTATAAAACACGGTGGCGATCAATTCATTATGTCAGACAATCCACTTTTTGGATATCAGTAGGTACCAAAAACTTTTAAACAGAGCCTAGACGTACCAAAAACTTTGAAATGGGACCAAAATTCACTATTAGATGAATTTGATTTGCGATTCACACGTGTGCCTATTTTAGCTTTATTCACCGTGCTGTATTCAGAAGAAAGTAGTAGTATTTCCAAATAATTTGATTATCGTCGGTTATTCCAATAATTTCTATAACTTTTACTTTACTCGTGTCTAAATTGTAAAAATATAAATGGAATATTGAAATTACCATTATAGTATTATAGTTTAGTTAGATGCTTTCTATATAACTGCTTTGAATGGATTGAAGTTTTGACTTTTAGAATTTCGACTTGTAAAGTTATATTATTCAATGCAATAATCTATACATAGAAAATCTCAGCTAGTTTTAATCCTTTGTGTATGTACGTATCTCCTCGATAAGTCAAAATTCAAATTCAGTAATTATTCTAGAGAACCTAGAACCTACTGCTCACTTGCTACCGCGAAACGAGTATGAACCAACACTTGAGAAGACCCTTGCTATTTACTATGTCGATTTCGACATGCATGGGTTTGTTCAAACCGGCAATATACAATTACACGTCGTGCCGTGAAGGCTGACTGTCTCTTCTTACTTTTGTCCTATCAAAAACATCACAGCTTTAATTGTTACCTATTCTGTTACAAATAAATTATGCTTTGTTATTTCCTTAATTCTTGTCTTCTTATTAAATTAAGCTATTTTAGTAAAAACTGAAGAGTAAAGAAAGTTCAATGTGTAAATGCGTATGTTTGATTCAATTATTATTTCAAAAAATATTATTGACTGCCTAGTTAAGGTCAGGCTTTATTTTCTCCGTTCAAACGTACGAAGTTAGTTTCTTGTTCATTAGATATTCATCAATCCAATCATATATGCTATTGCTATATGTAGTTAAACAATATGTTAGGCTATGCTGACGGCGGCGGCCGGGCCAAGGCCAAGATGTGCTGTGTGCATATAACATTTTGCATGTGTGAATCCAATTTCCTCAACCAATTCGGTTAGCACATGACGCATAAATTACTGCTGTGCCGAAACCCGTTTCCGATTTCGATAAAGGCTTATGAATCAGTAGAGCTTCTTTTTTACAGGAGAGTCGTATTCGTATTCACATTTTCGCAATGCCATCCTACATAGATAGGTTCATTTACTCCGGTATGTATGCACTTTCACTTATTCCTGGCTTACATTGCTTCGCCAATTTGCACGCTGCACGACGATGCAATGAGAAGGACGGGACAGGCAAAAGTAATGCAAAAAGCTTGATAGGTTGCTTGGTTCTGACTTTTAAAGCATCTACTCAACCTGCCATAGGATTTCCTTATGTCGGGCAATTATTTTGCACCCGAACAACATGAAACAAAATATGAGAAGATGTGCGTCAGGTTTGCAGATTATTTGCACTCATGCGGAATACAATACACGCCAATTCTTAAGCCAAAACCATGCCGTGTTGCATGTAGAACCTGAACAGAGCTGCCATTGCGATTCAACATCATTACTCACTACACTAGATATCCTATCATTTATTCAGAAGTGTCGTCACAGTTAAAACAAAAAAATACTCATTCAAGAAAGTAAAACCGTCACACTCTTAGGTCAACTCACATCATCCACTTCACTTACAACATAACTAACAGGGTAAGATCCGTCATTGATTAGATATTAGATTACGTTTAGAATTATTCAAGTCAATTTCGTACTTGTGCTTTTTCGAGTTAGCAAGCATTAGCAGCAGCTACAATATTTCTTAGTTCATGTTCATATTCATAATACGCACTCAACAGTTTTCCTTGTTTGAAAGTGTCCGTATTACATAAGTTGATGGCACCTATCAATTACTGTAGAATTGTCTTACCTAGGCATATTGCTCACTGAAACTTAAATCCAGTTTGGGTTGTGGCAGTGGGATTAGGATTTATATGAATGAGCTGTTACTGTAAACTGTAAATGATGAAACTTTTAAAAACATATTGCAAATACAAAGGCTGAACGGAAAGCGGAATTTCATCTCACCAAAGTTTCTAGATTTTAAAAGCTTTAAATCCTAGAAAGTAGTGTGTGACTGAGCTGGTTGACTACAATTCAACAAAAATACAGTTATTAAACTGTATTCACAATCAGCTAAATCGAATACTTACTCTTCGAATAACATCATAATCGCACAGTTCTGTGAGATCAGCCATTTGAAGCTTAATTATTGGAATTCACTGCATCCTACACTTCCACGTTGCAATTTTAGAATACTTACCTCCTAAAGCATTAAAATTCTCAGAGAGCTATTTAATTTCCTGACTAAGCTTTTCTTAAACGTTGTGCATTAGCATTGTACACATATTCCGCATGGTGCTGAACACCCAAATCATTGCATATTTAACTTTGTTAATATTCTCTGTAGTTTCTATGTATGTTTGTTATGTTTAACTTGTCGTGGTATAATATTTCTAGGTTTCGATAGACTCCAGCCAGACTAAAACTTTAAAAATGAATCCTGCAGGACCAGGTCCAGCCCAAGGGCAACAAAGAATTTCTCACCTTTGGGGTGTTGTAAGTCAAGTAGTTGCTTTACTAAATATTCACAATTACGAGGTGTAAGATAAAATGAATGTGAAGTTCTTAACCAATGCTTGAAATCAGTTAATTCACACGAACAAATAACCCTAAAATCAGGCTCAACATCAGCCAGATTCTACTAACAAAATTATTGAATTTCATTCACTACATGCAAGTATTTGTGCGACTGATCTAAACTAAACAATGTATTTACATAAAAAGTGGGCGTGCCAAAATCAAGTTCGAGTATTTAATGAACCTTTCTCCGAAATCCGGAATCAAACAATTTCTGTCTTAAGAAACAATCTTATGTACTAACGTATGATAATAAAAATTCATGACAGAAGCGTGAATGAGAATTCGGAAGAATTGAGCGGGCGAAAGTGCAAATGATAGAAATGCTGTGACTGCGACTTAATATTTTTCAACACCATGAGCAAGAATCATAAATGTATTTCTCCATTTTAGAGCCGAGAGCCGATCAGGGAAACCCCTCCTGGATTTCGGAAGGTAGAGAATGTTCCTGCAAACTTTCTCCAGCTTCTAGCTCTGGAAGCCCAAAACAATCCGGGGAGATTGCCCACTGTTCTAGTGGATTGTCGATCGAAGGATATCTATAAAAAGATCATGCCCGTTGACTCCGTTTTTGTTCCCTAGTAACAGATATTTTTTTACTAATTGACGTATAAATAAAAACGTAAGTTTGAGTTCATTCTTAATTTCACAACAGAAACTATATTGTATTTCCAGAGTACAGAACCTCCGAATAACTACGTCTTTTCTTTTCTATAACTAATATTGCCAATTCTAACACACATGAGCGGAAAGGCTTTTTCATCCGTCACGATGGCACATTGCCGTATTCATGATAGTTAGGTCAAAACTTCATTTTCCTTCTATGGCTTGCGATTAAGTTAGTTGGAATTGGAATTTATTCTCTGTTCACATGCATATTGCTCCACATGGCATTCTAGGCTTCCGATTCATTAGTTATTTGAATTCGATCAGAACTATAAGATCTTTCTATATTGCATATGATACAAGGCTTAATTAGTTAACATAAAAATGACAAAAATATAGTATCACAACTCAAGAAGTAGTCTGAGCGATTCATAACTCCTAATTAAATATAAACTTAAAACTATAAATAATTTGCTGTCGGTGGAGGTCATGCTACAAACGGAGATTCCATTTGTTGACAATTAGGTTATTAAACAGACCGAATGCAGTGGTCTTAGAGGAATGCACTCATAAACATAACCGAGTTGGAATGTCTTGATTGAGTCAAGTCCTGTCCTGTTTCCGTCTACTTTCAAGTGGTCAACAAACTAGGAGCCATGGGCCATGGTAACCTTTCTAAGTACCTATTGCAGTTTGCAGTACTGTCACAACATCACTTGTTAAGGCTCCGAATGTCACAGTATTTAAATGCATGGCGTACTACATGAAGTCAAATCCAACAAAGACAAAGAGGTGTAGCGCATACGAGTACCTACTAGACTTCGCTAGTCTACAACGCTTTGCTCCACATAAAAATAGTATGGGTCGATTGTTGACAGGGAACGAAGGAAAAACAACTATTAACAGGATTCTTTACAAGTAAAAATAATGACTCTGCAGGTCTTTTCAAATAAAATATACAATTTTGAATCTGTAGCCTAATAAGCAGCTTTCGCCAACAATCCGAATCTCGGACTGCATTCCAAATCCAAGGACATCCTTGATTCCTTCCGTTTCCATAACAAGTTACAAGACCATAAAGCTACTTGACACAAAGACTGAATTTTGGGGAAACTGGTCCGTCTGAAGAAGATGGCTGAGATCTAGACGGGGGTGGAAATGGAGGTGTTGGTGGTGGGCAGAGTGGGAGGATCAACGAGGGTGGGCTTGGGTTCCGGCTCCACACTCTGATGACTGGCGGGTGTGAGACTGAGACTATTGGCGGAGCTGAGGCTGGGACAGGTTCCGGGCTTGTCCGTCGTGTCCACATGGAGACAGACGTATGGCGGTGGAACAGGAATGGGCACACGACGCGGAATACTCGAGAACTCCTTGCCCGTGTGGGTCAAGGAAATCATGTTCGTATCACACTCGTTCTTGAGATCCAACCGGGCTTGGGACAAGCGGGATGTGGAACATGCCCGAGCACCGAAGGTGGAGAAACTTTCCAGCTCCTTCCGCTGCTGCTTCTTCCAACCTCTCGGCACGTGATCTGAAATGAAACATTCAACGAATCAAAGTCTGACCTTAATCTTTGCGTAAACCGAATCCTGAAACCCTGTTTCTCCTATTCAAAAGTAGGATTATGAGCAACGTACCGTCTTCGCCGTCAGTGACAACACCAAGTGACTCTGGAATGTCTTCACCGTTCCCACTGTCTTTCCCACTTGAGGACTGTGACCCGGAGTCACCTGACCCCACTTTGGTAACCTATAGAACACGCAATGGAATTAGGTCTTGGCAAAACATTACAGCTTTGTTATCAAGAATAGGGGTAGAGCTCTCCGCATGTCGCTACTGTCGCGGTCCCATCTCTTAACACAGAGGAGCGAGTTGGTATGAAA
>JAQFXZ010000320.1:0-21836 GCA_034694025.1 Ceratophysella scotica | reverse complement strand
GTGTCTATATGCTGTTTATCTTAACTTTGGCGTCCGTAGGTTCCGTCTTGCTAAACTCATGAGGTCATAATGCTGTTTGTCTTGGCTTTGGCACTTGAACCCCTTGACTATTTGACATAATGATTGCCTTTTAGGCCAGGTCTGTTTACTCAGTTTATACTGTTTATTTGTGTTTGATTTGTGTAGACTTGTTGGTTTCTGTGTCCTACTACGGTGGCTGAAGGGAGTGTCAGTGCAGTGTCATAAATCACTTCAAATTACACATCAACACATTTCTGAGATGCAGAAATTAGAATGTATTTGTAAAAATACAGAACACAGGTCAGCGTTTGTCGAAATGTTCGCTTCCAAGCAAGGGAGTTTCAATATATTGTCAACTACTTCACTTTTTAGAATAACGGTAAACTAGAACAACAGGTGAGTTTTGGGCAGAGAACAGATAGGTTTTATTTAGGTCCGATGAGATGAGTAGGTTGACAAGAGAAGGAGAACTGTTACTGTATGGGCCGTGGGCCCTCGCTTAAATAGTCCGCTCCAGCCGCAGGACGGGAAGTGCCAGTGGTGGCTCTTCCAGTCCCTGAGCTGGCGGATTTCCACGAACATGCCAAAGTTCATGGAAATGTCCAGGATTAAACCGGCTCAACGGGAACTGACACACGAAACTCATGGCAGCCACGAACATCGAACGATGTTCGTGGTTGACATGAGCTCAGCCTGCGGTCTTTCGCCGAATGGTGAAATCATCCGCACGCGCCGCAGGCGGAGCATCGGCGTCAGGACCAGCTAAACCGGGGTCCAATAGTAAACGTGATTACTACATAACCCGCCCAACGTAGTTGGTGCGGCGGATTAGTCGAGGGCGGCCTAAGTCAACTCTAGGCAGTTGACAATATGAACCAACATCTCGAACGGAGACCAATTTACCAGTTTCTTGAAAGAAATCACGTCAGAGGCTAAGGTTCATTTCGTTGTTCACAAGTCAGTTGTTCCGGATCCTATACGTTTCATTTGGTCAAGGACATACATGTGTCACCACAGCGGTGTGCAGTCAAAGAAGAAGGACCTCAGGTACCATACAATCAGTTGTGTGTACCAATAAACTCTCACTTGCCACAGAATACCAATGTTCAAATTGCAATAATTGCACCTCGTATTTTGCACTTTCAGTTGTGAATTGCGGTTGCATGTAAGGATCAAGAAGGTCACATGGAGAACGAGGTATACTGACGAGTTTGTCGAATCACATCCGTGTCTCATTAGTGTCGTTGGCTGTCACTCACACGAAATGGCTAATCTCAGTACTTTGAGGACTCAACCAGTTCAGTTAAGTCCAACAAAGCGTAAATTGGAAGCTCATTTCAGGTACAATTCATGCAACTACTATTAGTGCTGGTTTTGTTGAACTCTCATTAATATGGACGTTTGTATTGTACGCAGATCTGGGCTGGGGCCGGCTGAGGCAAAATTAGAGATGGCCAAAGAGCTGACTGTCACAGAACGAGCAGATTCGTCAGTTTTCCCCAAGCCGATGTTTTTCTATCACCTGTATAGCAAATACTCAACTGCGCTCCACGGTGACCTTGGTGGTGTTCAAATGAACGAAGCTATACTCAAAATGCAAAGAGATTATCCTAACAGCACCGACTTTCAACCGAAAACCAATGACCGTGAAATGTCCCTTTGCATTGTGACCCCACTAATGAAGCGAGTTCTGAATGGCATACCACAAGCTGCTGAGCTTGTATTTATGGACAATACTAGTCATTTGGACGTACTCAATAACAACGTGACGTTATTGCTTACCTGGTCTCCAGCTGGAGGACTTCCTATAGGTGTGCTGATTACCCAATGTCAAACGGAAGAATCATAGTCAAGTCATTCAAAATGATACATCAATTAAAATTATCGACACGCCAACATGACTAATGCAATGGAAGTCGTTAGTTGGAAGCCAGCCGTACAGTCGTGCGCGTTCTTCGGATTATTCACTTATCGAACTCGGTACTGTACTGCACTAATTAATTACTAATAACAATACCAATAATTCTTCATGTTTGAAGATTCATACATTTCTAATTGCATTCGTTCGTTGTTAATAAAATCGTATGTGTGTAGCAGGAGGCGCAGCCGACGAACCGGCTAGTAATTCTGATAAGATTATATGTGCCTCCAATTCCAGACGGATATTGCTAAGATGAATACATTTTACAACTGCGGCTAAATAATTAAAAAAAGGGCGACCGAACAACAGCTGCGTTCCGGAAAAATGGATTACCCATTGAAAGGTCAACTGAAAATATACATTACACTATAATTAAATTTCAATTTCATTCTCGTTACAACTGTAACTGTATCATAATTTTGTTTTCAGGTGGATGCTTGGACTTAATCGAAAACTGCCAAGAATGGGCAGCAAGAAACCTGTGCAAGATTGATCGTTTCGAACATTTTATGATGAAAATGTGCAAAAAGTCTTGCAAAAGGTGTTGATACATGTTTAATATATGTTTAATCCATTTTATTAAACAGGTTTGAAGAGCATAACTGTCTATTTTATTTGAATTTCGGAAAACCTGTTGTTTTGATTTCTCTTTGGCGAACACTCTTAAATTATTCGTGCTTTTCGAGTTGAAGGCGCATAAGATCTTATAATCTGGAATACGTACATATAATCTGCTCATAAAGTATCTAATGCCAAGCTGTCGTGTGATATAGCACACTCCGGGCACGTTTAAATGCCAACAATTACATACAATAAACATAACAAAATAACCTAACCTAACACAAAATAAGCAAACCTGGGTCAAGTTAATTGATTTTTAGCGGCAGACTGAAACGCAGATTGCGGCATACGGGGTTTGGGCTTATCATATACAAAAAAAAGTGTATAATTTGCGACATTAAAATATTCAAAACCCAATAACATTATAAGATCTAATTTTACTGCAATAAAATTCCATCGAAATGCAATATAAATTCCAAAATTAAAGAATGATTTGAATCTCTTACACCAACTGACCCCGTTTTGACCTTGAAGAATTAGTAAGATTGCTGAAGTGCCAATTCATTCATACGAACATTCTTCGAGATCTAAATAGGACAATCATGAGATAGGCACTAATTACTCAGGCTCAGTCCTAATACTGTTCATGTACCCGAGTGATAAAGTTATTTGAATTTTTAACTGACGGAAGAAATCAAGATCCAATATTCATTGAACAACACAGATTTAATTACATCTAAGCTACGACTCGTACCGCCTCCCCCCCCCCTTTGAGTAAATTGTGATTATGCCGATCTTGAAGCGTTCAGTTGTTAGATTTTGATTTTATTAGAGAACATCAAACCAAATATAGTAATGATAACAAAAGTTCTGATCGAACAATCAACATTTTTGAAATTTTGGAGACTTTATATATGCCAAAAATTATGTTGCAAATTGAAATTTTACAGTAGTTGAATATAATATTGTCCGCTTCCAGTGATCGGCCGATCGTGTTTAACCCGACCATTGGGTCATAGCAGCACTACAGCAATGACTAGGTGTTCCCCCAAGAGGAATTCCAGTACAACAGGCGATGAATGGACTGGAATCCCAATCCAGGCCGGAACAAGGATCGGATGGAGTACGTGGGCACTGAATAACCGGTGCTGGCGGTGCTGGAGTGGTTGCTGCAGGTAAAGGAGCCGGATATGGACCTCGGTTTGGACAAGATTCAGGTTCACAAGTCAGATGGATGCTAATCGCAATTGCCTGTTGAAGCTCAAATATTTGTTCTTGGAGTTCGGTCAGTTTATCCTCTTGAGATGCCAGCTTCTGTGTTAGAGCGATGTTCTGTTGGTCAATTGCTTGAGCGAGTGCGTGCTGTTGTCCGACAACATCTTGAATGTCAGTCTTTTGGAGGTCAAGCTTTTGATTGAAGGAATCAAGGGCTGTTTTGACTTCCAAGTTGGTTACGGCCGAAGCGTAGAGGGTTAAGGTTGAAAGAAGGAATAGGATTTGAAGTAACGCCATGTCTACTATTGCTCAGATGAAACCTCGACAAAGTGTTCAAGGTGCTCTTGCTAATTGAGTATGCTTTCAAGTTGCGTCGTGTTCAGTATTTATATGATACGATAGATATTGCATTGAATAGTCTTACAATGAATTTAATAATGCAAATGCCTTGAATAGCATGCATTTTGCAGTCTGTCTGGAGGTAGCACGTAACACCTGTACCACATCCGCATATATGATTTCTTTTTCGAACAAATTTTCCACTAGGTATCCAATCCGGACACGAACAAATCGTTTTAATGTTGATACAAATCACTACGCTGTGTATTTAGGTTGCAATTGAACGTCATAATGTAAAGCATTAATACGTCGAAGTGACCGAATGAGGATTTTATTTCTGCATAGAATACAAAATACAATTAATGTAGATTCAGCGTGTTCATATTTTTTATTTTTCAATTCCGCAGTCTGGGTATGTTACGAATCCGTCTATCTATTGTATATCTGAAAAAATAATTTTATTCTAATGCTACTCCTACTACAGGATATTTTAATATTATCTATGTATTACTATTAATATGTTAGACACTTTACGAATTACGACTATTTGCTTAACCCATAAGTGGGACCGGATATCCAAAGTTCAAATCACAGAAGTAAGTTTGTCTGACGCCTCGCACATTTGCGATTCAAGTTCGTTTAATGATTAATGCTTACTATTTGTTTGGATTCCGCAATGATTTTTTGTTCCACGTACGTTTCGAGTGCAGTTGATTCTGAACAATGGATTCACCGCAATAGGATCTGGGATGAAACTTGCTTAATTTTGGGATGTGAATACGAATAACTTGCAGGATGTTTGCTACTACGTGCATAAAGGGCCCGTCTCTGTTCGGAAACCAGCTACGTGGAAACACAATAAGTTGTAAGCAGTAAGACTGAAGACGCTAAATTCAATTTTCAAATTTACTACGGATAGAAATTATGACAGAATTAGCAAAATATTTTATTTCTGCAAGAGTAGCATGATGAGCATTACCGTAAGTGCTTTTTATTCGTTATAATTCTGCCAATTAAAGTGAAACATAGAAATTAGAATGGTCTGGTTCCAAATTGGTTAGCCAAGGGTTGTCCATCTTAGGATATTGTGTTCTGCGTGACACAAACGACTTGAGTGACAGAAACATTCTTCATTATTTAGTTGAAAACACCAGGATTGTTTTGTCTGGTGAATCAAGTAGCAGGAAATGCATTATTGTATTTCTAGCACGTAATGAGTTCCGGTCAACAGCGATTGCTTAATATAGGACAAGAAAAAATCAAATACTTCGAGACTTCCTTCATATTTCAATGCATTATGAAATAATTGACTACAATGGATACCTACATTAAATATTTATTACGAAAACAATTCTGACCACAACCAGTTCCATTAATCACTGTTTAGAAGTTTGAGGAGGCACCTCTTTCAGTGTTTCACAACACCTAATACTATTGGAAACGATCATCAGGTAATTGTGACACTTCCCAGAGAAAAATTGATATTGGTTTTAGTTAATAATGGTAGAAAACTATCAGCCTTATGTACTATAAAGAAATGTTAGTCACATTAATTCTATATCCATCGAAATACATAATCTCCGGAAATCGAACCGTATGACAAACACTGAATTGCACAGGATAAGTTACAAAATAGATACGATTGGAACAGAGCCCGAAATCGGTTAATGAACAAGACAGATATAGCCACTATCCGCTGCGGTCGATTCAAAACAGCCATAATCCGATATTCTGTATTTCTTCGGATTTTGGTCATCTGCAGCCCTAAATCAGCTATTTCGAGTTCTGATCCTGACAGATAACAGATATAATTAGAATATGCTTCGATGTTGACTAAATAAACAGTGCTAGCTTGGTATATATTTTGTATTCCAATCAAAGTCCAGTACCCGCCTTAGTTCCGGGCACCGTAGGACTGGAAACGGGAGAAAAACGAACCCGCTTCAACATCCTCGATACCCGATTGCCATCTTGATGCATAGCTATTGCATCCAACACCTTCGGATCGGAATCCCAAACAGTCGAGACAGCAAGTGCAACAGCAGGTAAGACATCCAAGAGGACTTGGTCAACAAGAGGCTCTCATGCCAATTGTGAATCCATGGCGTATGGTCAAACCACACTAGCTAACTATTTACTTTGCGTGTTCTGTGCTTTTTTACATGAACATATGGACCGATCGAAATTGAAGGTATTTACATTAAGTAAATTACTAAGCGTATCGTATCGTAAATTACTTACGGGATCGACTTAAAGCCTTGGTTTTTTGTATTCTCAGATTTAGTTCTTGATAGATTTGGGAGTGTTTCCAATCCCAGGATGGATTTTTTGTTGTGAAATGAGGAAATGTTCTCTATTTGTAATATAATTCTAATTTTCTAATTAATATTCAGATATTTAAATTCATTGTAGCTAAAATCAACCTGAACTTTATTAGCACGCCCAGTCAAAAATCCTGGCACCGCCACTGCGATCGCAGCGCTACTCCGGCGTTCTTGTTGCCTATCGGTCTAGGTAAGGCTCGTAGGCAAAAGGTTCAGGGCGGTGGCAAATAGTGTAGTATGTTTTTTCTAATGCAAGAAGGATGATGAAAAGCCATCAAAATTGCTCAGAACCACGCTCTTCTTCACATAAATTTTCTTAATTTGGGCGTCAACTACTGGATTCGCAATTTTCATTCTGGTCACCGAGGTTATATAAAAGTTCTTGTACTGATGGACTCAAACTTATTGCGAGACTAGCTTAGTAATTCAGATTCGTGCTCAATTAGATGACGAATACTTGCAGAGTTCTATATTTGGGCAGTATAAAACAATCGCTACAATTATAAAAAATTCCTGTTTGATGAAATTAGCGTATAGTTATATAAAATTTGTATTGAGGAATACATACCTATTTTATAGTGATAATTAGAGCTCAGATACTATTCAATCTCGATGGGTTAAGTACAGACTTTGTTTAATAATACTGCATGCTTTTTAAGTCTATTATGATATAAAAGAGCAGGAATGTGTCATTCATTCTGAAAAAAAGTTGCACATGAACTTTCATAAAAGAATCTATAACTCCATGAATGATTCTGAATTCAAATATCTTGGGAATAGTGTTTTAGCTGGAACAACACTGGATTAAATCAACTTTTCATTGTGTAAATTACTCACTATAACCACAGGGTTCCCTATAATGATGTCATACCTTTGCACTTCATATATTCCGTTTTTTTTTCTCAGTCGTATAATGTGTGATACACCAAATTTAAGAAAATTTCATTTTATATCACTGACAACTGGCCAGCCGAGCTAGCGATTTTACAAACTGGCTAGTCACGCCAGCGATTTTATAAGCAGGTTAATAATTTTACAAACTGGCTAATTTTACATATTGGCTGCAACATATATAGTTAATTCAGATATTAAAAAAATCAAGGCAAAATAAAGTTGTTTCATTAGAACCGTCATATTAATTGAAGGTTCCTGACAAAAATGTGTTTGCTTCCGTTTAAAAATATTTCCAAACCTTTAAAAAAAGGCACAATGTAATCTCATATCTTGAAATACGATACTCAGAACAAAACTCAGAAGCGGAATTCATTGTGGGCTCAATTTTAAGAACCGCGTTTGAAACCGAAAGGGGGAAATAGACAGATCTTAAAATTCAACCTCGCTCATTCTTAAGTAACTAGCATTTGAATTTCGAGTTCGAATAAAATACTCCGCACTTTTCTTCTCTATTTTTTAATTCTATAAGTTAAAAATTGATATGGTTGAATTTTTTCCTGTCACGTGATCAGTAATCAATCAGTATCTTGTTTGAACACAGATGAACACGGCCCGAATTCGTGTTAGGACCATACATTTAGGTTAGAGTCTGGGCTGAGAACTGAGGACTACTATTGCAATGTGAAAAGTTCCGTCAATGCACTTAGAAGAAAGTTTTCGTCTGGTTCAAAGGTCACTCAACGTGCAGCATTTCACTTGCATTGTTTACACTTCACACTTCACTTTATGTAGATTGTGGAACGCATTTACGTAGTATCATCATCATCACATGTTCTCATGTTGACAGTTTGACAGCTTACACACAATCAAGCGTTGGTTCATATCCATAAAAGCTCGGAACGAGGTTTATTGAGGTTAGGGCTAATAATAACTGCAATGCAAGCCTGTCCACATCTCCGTTTTTACATGTAAGAAAGTAAAGCAGCAAGTTAAGGGCTTTTCATCATTATCTCCTCCAGTGCCAATTGCACTAAAAATTTAAAGCGTCATAACTCCAGAACCACATTTTCAAACTCAAAAATTCATATGGGTTTATATTTGCCATAAAATTTACCACAAGCTGGCCACAGACTGTAAACAAATCAAAAAACTTGACAAAAAAATTTTTTCTTTCACTCTTTGAAACGAGTGATTTGATTAGGCTATTTGAAACGAGTGGCTTAATATTAGGGTAAGGTTTTGATGCAAATAAAAAATATCAAGATATGCGCTATAATACGCAGATCAAAGTGGCGTTTTATGTATTAAAATATGCAGTATGCAAAACACATTCAGTAAATTTATGCTATTTTATGCAAATAAATATGCAGTATGCAAAAAAAATGCAACATGCAAAAATATATGCAGTATGCAATAACACATAAAAAATTCCATAAAGTTTACTTAAGTTTAACCTGAGTTTAACCTAATCTCATATGCGACAAGCAAAGGCTAAAGAACTGATTCCGAATTCAAAATTCGGTGCATAATTTCTGCATTAAAATTGAGTCTTAAGCTATTGTTTCGATCATTGTTGTGCTTAGTATTTCTTATATTAAGATTCCTGCGTGAAATGAAGCCATTTTTAAAGTTTTGGAATCCAACATAGAGAAATTCATACATTTTGCGAGTCAAAACCATAAAAATATGCAGTATAAATCGTTAACCTCGAAATATGCACTATATGCAATTAAACCTTAAAATATGCAAAAATATGCCATATTAAACCGGGAATTCGGAATCAGTGGACCATGGTTTGTCCCATTCCGAGTGTAATAACCATTCAAAAAAATAAGAATTTAGGCTCAAAGCCTTACACTACTTATTAGGTAGGCCTAGATGAAGGCTAAGGTGGACCTAAGCATTATTCAGCGCATCAATAGTATCAATTTTTTCCACGAAGTTTTGCCATTCAATTGGAATAATAAACAAATGACGACTATCTGTATTTAAAGTAGGTACTTGTTGTTGGTTCCCACGAACTTCCCGCGGTGAATTTGTATCTGCTTTGTTTTTAACAAATACTTCATTCTCTTTAAGTATGTTTGTGTTTTGCGTTTTCATATATTAAATTCATCTGTAAAATCAATTATATTCTAATTTTGATGCTGTTAATCCTGCGCTTAATTCAAGCAAATTTTTAAAGCAATTTGATGCACATAATTGGTATTGCCATAATGCTATGTAGAGTTCTGAAATACAGTACCGCCTGGAGAAACACAATACTACGTACAAGTACTTACTTTCTCCTCAAGAAAAAATAAGCATATAGCTAAAAGCCTAATCCCGCTACAGAAAATACACAAATAGCGGATAGTAGTTGTTGGTAAGTCGTCTTATCAGAAGAACTGAAATAAGCTCGAGAAAAACTATTCTAATGCAACTTATTGTACCCAAAACTCAAAAGCAATTGTACAGAAATAGAATAATTTGATAACTTTGTTGATTCCGTAAGACAAACTCAAATCCCTAACTATTAGCTCATTGACGTGCAGCATTCAAACACGTAGCCGTCCTATCGGCGGCTGGAACTCTCAATGTGGATTTCAGTTTACAAGTTCGCAGTTTGATTTAAAGCTCAATCAAGCAGAGGTTTGCGGGTGGGTCACTGTAGTTTGTCCAAAATTATCTGATTTCCGGGTTTTATATATTTCATAGCATTTTAGTTGTCAGACTCAATTGTTTTTTTTTGTTTTTTAAATTTGATCCAGGAATTCTAGGAAAAGATTCAAAATCGACTGCCTTAGACGCGTGGGTCTGAAAAAAGCTTGTAACCATTGGACTGAACCACTACTGCACGAAAAGACGAACTGGACGTGTGAAACACATTAAATCGATGAACAGGTACGACGGTTGCTTAAATAATTTTTGACAATGTTTCAAAAATCAGTAGAACAGACAAAAATGGAAGAGTTGGGCTGAGTCTTTTACGCCATGGTAAAAAGTGCCTAGGTTACAAACATTGCATCAAAATATTGTGTAAATATTGCCATGTATATGTTGGAGCTAGTGTATGTTTGGCTATAATACATAATAGTATGGCTAATATGGAAACTGAATTTTAAAGAACTTTCAATACTGATGTCAAATATTAGTAACCGATTTCCGTAGGTAGCTGCTACTACTCAAATTTTTTTTCGCTCGTTTTCCAATGGTTGAATTCTTAAATCAAATCAATTCCGACTCATGTGTTTAGGTATACTTGATTGAACAAGAAAGTATTCCATTGGAAAAAAGCGTAAAATGTTGAGTAAGAGCAGAAAACTTCAGAATTTGGATACAAATATTTGCAAGCATAAGCCAAAGTTGCTTAGAAATCAATTTCCATACGGTTACTATGTAATGTAAAATCGTCAATTTATCATACTACTGTAGATCCAGCCTACGTATACACAATTTTCTTCACAGCTTTAGCAGATTTTTTTTTGTTTTCCGGATCATTGTTTTAATCTATATTTTTTCATCGTTATCTTTCATTGCAGAGTTTTGGGTCTTTTATAAACTACGTTACTTCAGCCGTTTTAATTACTTAAGCCGTCGGTTAAATCTTTTGAAACTTTTACGAGAAATATGGTAGTCAATAGCTGCTGTTCTATCCTCAAATGGCCGAATTGTTTGCCCGAAACTTATGCCTTAGAACAAAACTTCATTCTACCGACGTGTTTTTGTCCGAATATTTATTTGACCTAATTGACCAAAAATTAGAAACAAATCAGTTCAACATGAATTATTAAACCTAAAATCAACCCACAACCCACAATGAAGCCTATAGAAAACGAAAATTAATAAAAAGAGTTAATTTAAATGTCAGCATTCATTCTTAAACCTAAACTCAACCCACAACAAAGCCTAGAAGAACAAACCCAAGATTTTTTCGACACAACATTATTATTATTACACAGTACACAGTACACGGCAATATTATACAGTCATTTGTAACGTATTTTAATTTTGAGCTTGGGTCCCCTCATTTGTCTACCATAAAGCTTACGAGCTTGAAAGTAGGCAAACTATGTTCGAATACACTATTAGGTTAAACGCGGTCCCCACGCATGGATAACAGCACCGCTTCACTGTAGCGAACGTTTCGCAAACCTAACCAAATTGACGTAATCAAATCATCACAGCATTTAGTTGCAGTTCGATTACTAGCCTAATAAATAGTGTATTCAACCGGCAAACTCGGATTAAAGCAGGACAAACGGACTGTTTGCTGTTCAGCTACTCAGTTGCCCTTGATTATTGTGAAAAAAAATACGCAGCGTCTTTACATATGTATACTTTCTTCAGGCCATTCTAAAGGTTTAAGGTATCTGAAAGGGTACTATCTATTTAAAAGCAGTTCTTCAATAATTTCCCGAATTTAAAATTACAGGTCTTCGAGGTGAAACCAAATCCGTTTCATTTATGAACTATTCACCAGGTACAGCACAAAACAGATGGTATGGCAAAATTTAGAGGCCTATATTTTGAGGACAAAACGTGAACTATCAGCAACCAGTACCTCACACCCACCCCCACACCTCACATGGACACATGATGTTGATGATTCATCCGCTTCTTCTTTGACATCCGCGGTCAAAGTTGGCAAGGTAACGCACAGGTTGCATTTACGATAAAAATTTGTAATCAAACAGATATGCTTCGAAATTTAATCACTATTGAAATTTTTAGCAGTCCGGGACATTACTGCAGAAGAGGAATTGAGGAATCGTGTATTTAATCGGAAGATTTCGGGACTTGCTGAATGACAGACGCATCCACTGCACAGAACACACAACCTCACAATTTGATTTGATGAAAGTCAAAGATAAGTTGAAAACTTGAAATATTTTAATTAGGTTATAATTAGTGATGGATTTCTGTGAAAGGTGCATTCGTAATAATATTACCATAGACAATACATAAATACTTTCACTTCATATAGCACTTTATGTAAATTGCCTTGCAGCATCCAGGAAAGGCAGACAGCTCATAGAGCTGAGACAATATAAATGTCTCACTTCATTTGAACAACACACGTTAATATTTTATATTGAGTATCCTCATGGACAAAACTAAGAAAACGACCAATCAGACCTAACCGAATAAGACCTAACAAAAGTAAAGTGCAAAATAAAACACCCTAGACTGAAATAGGATATGGTTTAAAATTAGACTTAAATGAATAAGGCCTAAAATAAAAAGACCTACTACGTAAAGCGCTAATCCATAAAAATATCCACAGCTCGAACAACAACTGCAACTTCTAGTCTAAGGTTCTATAAATTCATATATAACTAGAGTAAAACGAGGGAAAATTCCATGGCTGTAAGTACTTTTCTTCATGAGATACAGGTACATTTGCATTACTTATTGAACGTCCCTCGTACCATAAATTGACAAAATCAAAATTGGTCAAAGAATGCGAATCTTCTGGAACTGTGGAGCCAGTAGTAGGCTAGGCAGGCAGTATGCACTTTCGCCTTCCCAGTAACAGAGTCCATGCGTTCAGCTCCAAAAACACTAGCATGTAGCATGTCCTTACTCATTCTATTAGGAATGTATTGCGGCGTACCTCTGACAATTTTACTTTAGGCTTTATTCATGTAGTTACTATTATGCAGTACCGAGCTCTACTTACAGTGTAGGCGTTTATCATTTTAGGTCTTTTTATTTTTGCCTTTCGGTTGTAGAGCTTATTCGGTTAAGTCTTACGGGCAAAAGTTAGGTCGCGTTCAAAATAGTTGGAATCTTATTCTTAGCTTTATGCTACATACATGTATGAACAATTAAGCGAGTCTGTTCGAGCATCATATAGAGATTTTATACGCCTGTAAAATATTTCCGCTAACATTGATCTTCAGGTTTGAGGTTAGAGATTCTCTCCTCTAAAGAATTTTTCTACAAATACTTTTAAATACTTCTCGAGCTGATAATTTAGCTCGATCGATGCTATCTAGACACCCACAATAACAATACTTCCGTTTAAATACATTTACACTATGGGTTTGAAAGAAATTAAAATAATATAGTGCTTAAATCGCCGTCCAGCAGCACATAACATACACTCACAACAACTATTCTAATGGTAGTTGAAATGTGGCAAGTATGTGAGATGGCCCGCACTTACGCCAGGTGGCAGGCTAGGTCATGTCACATATTTGAACACTAAAGTAAATAAGGTTCTAAT
This sequence comes from Ceratophysella scotica, assembly GCA_034694025.1. NCBI lineage: Eukaryota > Metazoa > Arthropoda > Collembola > Poduromorpha > Hypogastruridae > Ceratophysella > Ceratophysella scotica. The sequence goes on along the minus strand of JAQFXZ010000320.1, from coordinate 8,350 downwards.
TTGGGATAATAGTGACTACGTACTAACGCAGAGTCTAGTATGTAATTTTTAAGGGGGGTTTGAATATTGCAGTAAATAGAGGGGGGAAATGATTGAAAAGTATTTGAACAGCCTGTAATGTGTACCTACTACGAATGCGCTATAGGAGGTTATATGTAGATGAACTTGCATCTCCTTCTGTCTACGAATTCTTAGCCTAACATACCGAACGGCATTTGAAGTATTTTACCGAAACCCAAACGAACCAAACCGACGGCTCAGTCAGGTAAACACAAAAAGAAGCTAGCCGAACGGAATGCCTCTTCCGCCAGTGCCGGTTTCGCACAATAGTAACAATTAGCAGCTCGTTGATAACTATTGTCTGATGAATCACATTCTGCCTTTGCCCCACATAAATGGAGAGCTGGAGGTCCTAGGTTGGCGCGGAGGGTCGGAGCACCTAACATGTGCCAATCCAATAGTCCCATAACACATTTCAAAACTTTAATTTTCAGTAGCGTGCCGAAGGGAAATGTAAGATACTTAATACCCGGTACCCACCCAGCCCCATGACAGTTGTTTGCGTTGTTTTCATTTGTTCCTTAAAAACCAAATCGCTATCAACATGTGTAAATACAAAGTATGTATTTCAAAATAAAAGTACGTGATACAGAGAGTCGGACATTTTCTCAGATTTCTCGTTTATCAGAGATGTTTCTTTGATCTGAACGAAGTAGACCAGCTAGAAGTAGGCTAAATTTAAAGTTATTTTCAATGTAGTTTGATTTATAGTTCCAGTGCTCGATTGAAGTTAGAATTATGACTATAGGCTATTTTCAAAGTAGTTTGAGCCGTTGTTCAAGTGCTCGAATGAAGTTTGAATTAAGATTCTACAATCGGTTACTAATAAGTTGGATTCATACAATTAAATTCGTATTAACATAGGATGCAAATTTTCATTTTATGATGGGTATTTCAGGGATCAACCCGAGAAGGCAGATGAGATAGAGAAAAACGAGATTGAACTTTTAAAAATAAAATATCCCTGTCTAAGAGTACCTTGACACAGATCAGATGGGTCTTATAAATGTGTACTTCGGTGTTGGAAAATTAAAAGAGATTGGAATAACATATGACTAGTCATGGAAAGCCAGTATTGACTACAGCACCCCTCTTGGTGCCTACTATTGGGTCTTGGAACTCCTACGGCTTGTCCATGATCTTATCTGGCGACGTTGATGTTGATTCGTCGAGTTTTCCCAATGTAGATGCATGAGAAGAAGTGAATGGTACTTCCAAGGGGGCAACTGTCTCGATTTTCAACGCCGAGTGGCTTGGTTTCTGGGGAGTTGTTGTGGTCGCCTCCAGCTCCGGGGCTTTTTCGAAAGTTTTCACGAGCTCGTCTACATCCAGCTATAGGAACAAGTGCTAGTTGGTCTTTACAAAAAGAACGGGGACCAGGTTCTCGTGGTAAGGACCCTGTATTTTCCAGCCTTGAAGTTCTCTGTTGTTAATCCAAAACTAGGTGGAGACAACATGTAGGTGGATATAGGGTACGGCATAAGGCTACCTCTCATCGTGGTGTTGTTTCCAAAGCACATAGATATGATAGAGACTGTTCATAATTTTGACCTGCACGAAGTCTCAGGCGTCATTTGGATGTTTCGGAATTCATAGGTCAACCTTAAAGTATTTTTATTCCGAAAGTGTTGGCGTTACTTCGCAGTCTCGAAAAGGAGACATGAAGATCTCAGCTCGGTTCACACATAATACACAGTCTTCGCCTTTATTGATGATTGCATTTTAGGACCGTTTTAAGTAAGTGAGCAGATTCTTTATGTGTCTGGATACGGTGAAAATGGATCCGCTTCAACCATATGTAAGGATATGTTTATAATTGGCTTGCAGAAGTCCGGAAAATCTTGACTTGTCGATAGTGCGCATTCGTGAGTGCGGCCAGTCTTACTGGGTAGGATTTTTCACACGACAGGGATATGTTGAATTAGTTCACTACTTCAATGCAATACTTGAAATGGCGAGTAGACGTGCTTCTGATCCCATTAACAAGGACTGGGGCCATCCACAATATAAAATAGTCCTCGAGAGGATTTGATTTACGGTAACAGGACGACTTTTGTTGTAGGATGTATCGTACAAGCTGTCCACGGAAGTTTTTGGGTCGTCTGTAGTCGTTTACCATGTGACCATTTACAAGTCTTCGTTTCCTGGTGTGGCAGTCGTTTGCCCGGGTAAGACCCGGGAGCACGTTTTATGTTTTCGCATATTACCGAATAAGCTATGCCGGCTGTGTATGTGACAAGTGGGCTCTGTGCTTACATATGTCAAGTCACATGCCAAATCCTTTTACAGTCAAGTACATTCGGCTTGATAACATAACGTGTGACAACAACCACCCATAAGGAAGCAATACGATTCTGTGAGCGAAGCACAAAAAGAAATCGTACGACCCGGGACGGTGCAGCAGATCAAGTAGGAGTAGAGGGACGTGCAGCTACTTCAGGTGGCTCAGCAAATCTCAAAAATAGGTTCAGAAACAGAGTACGAGCTTTCCGGCGCATAAGGGTAACTTTGCGGGTCGTCAGACACGTTCCAGACTCCTGCGTTCAAGTAAAAGTCCTTGAAAATGTTTCAGTTATTCTTGTCGATGTAGCGGAACATATCCACCGCCCCATGCTCGACAATGTATGCAAACGGATCTAAAAGTATGACAAATACACAAAGTTTAAATTTAGAAGCATAATAGCATCATCGGTGTCAAACGATTCTAAGAGTGAGCAGGCATAGAGTCGCTTAATTACAAGTCTTGCCACAGCCGTTTCGTTAAAATTGGAATGGTCACACGGTCTGGTAAATGGGACCAAGATAGCTGGGTCCTAGTTTACTCCACTCGAGATGGTTCTCGTCATCTGGTATCTCGACCCGACCATGAAGCTCCTCCGCATGAATTCAAAAACCGCAACACCCAGGGGAAGATTATTCAGTCGGCAGTAGTTTGGGTAACCTGGAAAATATCAAATATCTATAAAAATTTGAAAACTGTATTAGTATATGAAAATTTGCGATTGTAAATTTTAACACAAATCTAAGAACTTACCTCGTGCCAACATTTGAGGAGTCGGTCCTTAAAGGATTACATCTTGAGGAAGCAGTTGAACATTTTGCCAATTCGGCAAGGTGAGCAGTCCTCTTGCCACAAGCAGGACGAGCAAATATTCAAACTCTATCTAATTTACATGTATCATGGTCACAGATTGTTGTCAAGGTAAACTTGGTATCGGGAGTATAATCCCGAGTTGGGAGTGAACCATGTTCCCTACCCGAATTTGGACCCAAAAGCAAATTCAAAGACATGACACCAAGACAGACATTCAAAGACATCGTTATATCCACGTCTCGTCAAACTCGTCAAACAAACGTCTTTTCTAGGTCAAAATCGTATCTTTTCAACTTTTTCTTTAATTTTACGCAGCAAAGATCTATGTTGCTCGCCATGAGCTTCGGAAAAATTGGAAATATCCGAATGCCCAGATGTGAAAAACATAACGTTTTGAAGAAATTGAGGAAAATTAGAGTTACTGGAAAGTGAGTTTAGAGGGAGTGATGTATTGCTGGTCGCTAAACAAGGTTTTTATACAGTAAGTTCAGATACATTAATCAGTTTTTGTGGATGGCTAGGGTTCATGTCAGCTTCTCATAGTGTTGAATGTCCACACTGTTTAAGGATGATTGTTGATGTCCATGCATTATCTGTTGGCTTCTGTCGACGGGTCCAGACGTTCATTGTCAATCTCTAGCATTTGCTTTCTAGATGCTATGTAAATACTATAATAGGTCAGCTCCAGATTCAAGGTTCTTGACGAGTCATTGGTTGAACAACAGTCATATGTTGACCTGTAGCACAGAATAACACTCCTTTTGGTCCTAAGCCAACATCAAAAACATGTGTTATTGAGATGCATGTCATTGTTGTTGATTGTTAGCGTAGTGGGCTGGTAACTAAGTGCATCGAGTTGGTAATCAAAATCGATACAAGATGCTTCCATGATGAATTTAATTTAGTACTTAAAGATAAATTTTTATTTAACATTCGATTTTTCATGATTTTTTGTTCAGTTTTGCACAAATCAGAATAGAATCAAGGCAGTTTGGTGACATCAAGAAATATCAGACTTTGATTTTTCTTTAACACAATGACATTCTCGGTCAAACCAGGGTAGAGCATGGCCGCGACGTCGACTTTGGGGATTGTAGGCTTGGAAAATTTGCACGATTTTGCATCTTTAGAGATGGCTTGGCTTGTTTTGCTGGAACAACTGCAGGTTCCGGAGGAGATTTTACCCTCGTTCGTTTGACAGTCTTTGTTTCCACATTTGGATTCCCGAAATATCGAAGCCATGAAAGCATCCTGATCACTAACCATAAATTTCACAATTTCCAAATTTTTAAATTTCAAATAATCTACAGCAGAGCTGTACGCTCCCACGCCCGCCCCCAGATATGGCACCTGGTGCCATCCATATGCCATAGAGTGACATACTTTACAGCATAGATGTAGGTCTATCGCACCAGGTGCCATATATTTATGCTCCGAATATTCCTACGCCTTATGGGCAAAAGTTTATGGTGCCAAGCGCCATATGGCCCCCGCGTCGCGCCCTCTGGGGGAGGAGGAAGAGAGGGCTGTGGGGGGTGAGTGAGGGCTAATAAGAATGCAGTGAGTTTTTTGAAAAATACTTACACGTAGTGGCGGAGAAATCCATCGGTGGATTTGCTTCCTCTGTCTGCGGAATTTGCTTACGATACAGTAGCATTATAAACCGAGTCTGGATTTCAAAGTTTAAAACTTCGTCTAGCTGTTGATTAGTTTCAAAATTTGAAACACTACTGTGCTACTCTCTGGACCTTGGATTGAAAGTGAATGAATTGTCAAAAACACTAGTGAAACTAGTAGAGCACACAAAGCTATGCACTTTGAAACTGCCTGCCTCTCATGAATCAATGTTTCTACTGATTACATTTCAATAGTAAAAGTAAAAAATGTATGCAGTTGTGAAAACAGCTATTTGTGTCTGACGAGATGAATGAAAAGCAGACAAACTAGCTTAGCAAACAATTTGGTTCTCAATTTTTTTTCCTTTATTCTCAAAACACATTCAAATACATAAAAGGCCTAAAAACATGACCTGTAAACATGACATTATAAACGTTGAGCATTTTTTCTGCAACGTCCGTTTCGTTGTTGTTGTTTGGGGCTGAACGCGGGGATGGGCAGTGGTCGTCAGGGATTCCGGGGAATTCGGGTACTGGGGCTAATGTACGGTAGTGGCGCTAGTACATTCCTTCGGCGACTTCAGTGGGGACAAGGGAGTCTCAATGACCCACTTTGGTTGACGCATGAGATACTCGAGTTCTCGCTCCAGCTGAGCTACCCGGGTCCTCTCAACTCCTCGTTCAAATGAAAGTCCCAAGTTGGTCCCTCTAAACTCATCCGGTATCCATTGTCCATGAAATGTAAGCAGGTGCGTGAGATTTTGCGAATGTGGAGCACAGCAAGACGATTATTATTATTAACAGATAATTGAAGGTGTGTAGGGCCATGGCATTCGTTGCGGTGACTTCAGGAATCACGATGCGGGTTGGTAGGTTTGAATGTGCATTTTCTTATGCCAGTCAGGCGTCGATAAAGTTTTCCAATTCCTTAACCAATCGTCTGACCTTGTCTTGGCATTCTTGTTGTGTGGCCCTCTGACATCCGATGAGAGAAGAACCCGCAAAAAGCTCCCCGGACTACTATTCCCGTTTCTATTTGCTCCTGGACTCCTCTTGATCACCCAGCCAGGTATGGTAATGGTTGGAGATGGCGCGGCTGGACGTGAATCTCGAGATCCGCTGGCCGTTACCCGATTTTGCATAAACGCCTCACGACTCGCAATCAAGTTCTGAATCTTCAGCACAGCAGTCTTGGCAGCTTCCAGCATGGCAAGGTCTTGACTCCCTCTTAGAGCAAAAGTGAAAATTTTGACACCCACCTCCACAGTTTCGGGTCCCAGAACCATGTTCATGTAGTAGGATGCCCCACTACGAGCCGTTCTGTAGACAAAAACTCAAAATAAAAATAAAAAAATTGTAAAATTGCAAAATTTAGAAATTTGGAAAATATATTTCGTTAAAAGGGGAACAAAACTTTACCTCCTAAGGTGAACCGTGGTTGATCTGTCATTTGGAATCTTTCGAAACCACGATTTAACTCGGTACATTTCTTCATCCGCCATAGTACTTGTTGAGGACGATAGAGAATGTAAAATCAGGGATGGTCCCGCCCGTAGATTATCCGAGTGAGGTTCATCCTAGCTCACGTCTACCGGTTCGGGTTCCGGATCAAATTAGGTACTCTCCGGAGCATACGTATAGCTCAGCGGATCGTCCCAGACATTCCAGAGTCCTCCATTAACAAAAAAGTATTTGAACAGATCTTGCTTCTAGGCAGAGACTTAGCGAAAGGTGTCTACACTCCCGTGCTCAATGATATAGGCAAAGGGATCTGAAAGTGATCATATTACACAAAGTTAAAAAAATGATTTAAAAAAAATAATCAACCATTGTGTATAATGACACTTACCCGGCATAGAAGCATCCTCCGGATCAATCGACTACAAGAGGGAGCAAGCATACAGACGGGTGATTGCAAACCTTGCAATAGCCGTCTCATCGCAATCGGAATGGACGCTAGGCCTGGTGAATGGGACCAAGGTCGTCGAGTCTAAATCCACACCGCTCCAGAGTGTCCTTTGGTCCCCAGGGACCTGACCTCGACCAGGAAGCTCCTCATTGTGCACGCTGAATCCACATCATCCCGGAGGAAGGCTGTTTAATCCGCAGTAATTTGAGTATCCTTAAAATACAAAACCAAAATACTAAATTAAAATTTCGTAAATTAGAATAGAAATAACTTCAATAGACGCGTAAGAATACACATACTTACCTCTGGCTAGCATTTGAGGAGTCGGTTGGTGCACGCTTGCATTTAGGGGAAGCGGTTGTATATTGTGCCAATTTGGCAAGGTGAGGAGACCCCGTGCCACAAGGAGCATGAGAAAGTACTCGTAACACCCGTCCAATTTGGGGTTGTGTGAGCAAATTGTTGTTAGCGGAAACTTTCGCAACCCCTGCCACTAGCTGCAGGTCTAGTTAAGCGAAACCCTTGACAAAACTCGTTTCTTCTACCGAAACGCATGTTTGCAATTTTTTCCTTAATTTTCCTTAACAAGGACCTACGTTGCTCCCCATGAGCTTCAGCAAAATCGGAAATATCCTAATGCTCAGAAGTAATAGACATTTTGAAGGATAATTTTTAATAGAAAATCAAATTTACCTAAAAGTAATTTGAATAATAAAAATTTGGAGAGGTTTTAAAGTTTCTAAAAACAAGTTTGGGACAAGTGATGTCCTTCTGCAGAAAAGGCGGGGTTTTTATACCTATAATAGGGAGTACATCAGACATTTCAGGGTACTGTTCATAAATAGAGTTCATGTGCACATTGATTCTCATAGAGTAGAGTGTCTTCTCTTGTCCACGCTGATGGAAGATGATTATTGATACGGTAATTCTCGATTTCTAGCATTTGTTTGCCAGATGAGGTATGAATACTATTCTTGTAGTAGGTTAGATGTAAATTCAAAATTTTGGACGAGTCATTGTTTGAACAGCAGTCGCATGTTGATCTGTAGCACAGAATAACTCTTTTTGATCCTAAACCAACATGTAAGACATGTGCTATTTTGAGAGGCATGTTGTTGTTGTTGTTGGTGTTCGTCAGAGTAGTTAGGAAGAACTAACTCGTCTTTATAGTACCAGCGAGCTATAATGTCTGACCCAGATTTAATTTGATACATTTGCTAACTTGTTTCTTTGATTGCTGAAACTTGGTAAAGTCGAATAATAAATCCTTTCATATAGCCCTTTGAGAGCAGCGGTCTATCTAATACAGTTGTTGATTGCAAAACTTTTTGATCAGTTGCCTGGACGCGAGCAACTCTTTAGAGAAATCTACGTGCCTTGACGTGAACTATGCCTTCGGCTTCGTATTTCAGAGCTTGTATTCCCTGGTTTCGGGAAGTTCTCTAACGAGAATCTCCTCTCGGGCCCGGGTCTCCAGTCCCCCTTCGGGTCCAAAATCCGGGCAATGGCGGAGAATCCAAAAATTGCAATGTGTAACATGTTCTGCTTCCTTCGCGTAAGAAACTTGTAGGGTTCGAGGACAACTGGCCGATGGACTAATCGCCGGCGACATATATCGCCGATGGACCACTGGCCGGGGGGATATTTGGCCGAGGGAAAAAGGACAACTCG